>JANSTT010017666.1:0-16246 GCA_026745375.1 Platyura marginata | reverse complement strand
ATATATATAAATAAATAGTTAGTGATGGCGACGAGGTAAAAGGGAATTGCAATGGATATAGCAAAAGTAAAATATCAAAACTTCTCCTATAAATTTATAATTTTAGATTTAAATCGCTTTAATGTATACATGTGTGTGTTTAAATGTTACGACATGGTATTAAAACGTGAAGGATATATTTTATTTGTATAATTACTGCTTTTAAGTTGGCGGTTTCATGCTCGTTTATAACATTTAACTGGTGCGATGACTGTAATTGCAGCAAAGTACGAATGGAAAACATAGATAATTATGGAAAATATTACACATTTCTCTCTAGAGGGGGGTCGCTACGGTATGCCCGCCCTACTCATACTCTATATATCCATTTACTTTGTACCCAGGGTATATGCGGAAGAACTGTTGCACTTTGTGGAAATTTCGTTAAAAGGAATTCCATCCGAAATTCATTTCATTTTAGAATTGAAATTTCATTTACAAAACATGTCGAAATTAAAACTGGAATTTACTACCGTTCAGTGAAATTCAGTGTATTGGACTCATATTTAGTGTAGTGAATAAGAAAATATAATTAAATATATTAAAATGTAAATTTGTATGTACATATCTCGTTGTTATTATTATATAAAAGGTGGATTCAACACACAATTTTAATACCTCAATATAGACAATTTTTTTTTTTTTTTAAATTCATTTTAGAAGTACAGCAAAATTCCTATAATTTAGATAATTTCACGATTTAGATAATTTAGGGGGAAGGAAATTAGAAGAAATCTGAATTAAAGGAATTTTTTAGGGCATGAAATGTTTTCTTTTTAATGTAAACATTTAATGTAGAAAATCCAAAAATTTTAATTTAACGTATACAAAAATAAATAATAAAAATTTATTTTAAAAACATTTCATTCCTATAATCCAGAAAAATTCCTATAATTCAGATAACCAGTCTAAATTAGAGTAAAACAAGCTATAACTAAGACTAAATTAAATTAGTCTGAATTATAGGACAGTCTACTTTATAAGAATCTTAATTATAGGAATTTTACTGTAAAAAAGCCCAATTTATTATTTCATTTGGATATTTTTTATTTGGTTTTAATTTCCCTTTCTTTTCTTTTTTTTAATTTTTGCACTTCTTTATTTTCCTTTATAGGTTTGTTTGTTTATTTTACAAAATTATACATACTTAGTTTCTATAATTTATAGTTATTACTTTTGTTCTATTGTCCTACAGGCATTTGCCGTTTAATTAATAAAAATTTCTGTTTAACGAAGCTCAATAATAAAGTATTTATGTATGTATGTTTTTTTTTGTATATATATGTAAACGATTTGCCCAAATCTTCCACAAAGTCATTTAACACAACAATAACATTTCAAACTTATATGTATAAGTAGGTATATGTTGTCTATATGTTCTAAGAAAAATAATTTACATAATGTTGTAAAACAAGAAAACAGTTCAACTCTTTTTTTGTATACCTTAAATAATATTTACAACAATCACTAATTTATGGTTTCGTGATGCATGATGTATAATCATAGTTTTCCATCTACTATTACAACAAAGTGTACATAACTTTATACATACCGAACAATAAAATATTTATTCGTCGTACTTTCGAACATGTAACACGACACTCATTTTAATTTTATTACCTACAGTCAGCTAGGTACTTTTTACCAATTAATTTTAATTTTAAAGTTTTTTTTTTTTTTTAGATATTCAAATCGTTTACAATTTTACATGAATATCATTAACTTCGAAATTAGTTTTAATTTAATATTTCATTTTATAATTTTTGTATGTTAAATATTTTTTATTTGTGTAACATTAATTTTAAGCATATACTTTATACAATTATAGAGTAATTTTGTATAAATCATGATAAACTTTATTATTTATAATATTACTCCTTAGAAAGTTCAGAGAGGTTATCGATTTTCCTTAAATAAACTTTAAACATAATAAAAAATTTAAATGAAAAATCTAATTTTAAATTTATCTAGCAAATAAGTAGTACATATGTCAATTAAAAATGTTTTTTCATGCAAAATGAATCTTTAAAGCCAAAAAAAAAAACGATCCCGTTTTTATAAAATCACATAATTTTATATTTGCTGCATAAACCTTGACCAATCAAAATCCATCTAATTAATCCGGTCTACACGAAATGGTATACAATTTCTATTTATATAGAAAGTTTCGTCATGAAATACTTAATTTTTTTTTTTAAGTTTTCCAACCTAATGGACTAATAAATCATATCGCAATGTCTCTACATTTTGAAATACATGTCAAAAATCTCGATAAGTCACCCAATTTAGCAATTTATTATTTCCTTGTAGGTATTTTCTTTAATTTATTTACTTACCTAACCTATATATATATATATATACACGTATAGGTACATACATAGGTACCTCTAATATGCCAGTCTATATAATGCTTACACCCGCTATACTACTCGGATATGTCAACAACAGTACTCAATCTCATTTTCAGATTGCTATCAGTGAACTGCGATCATTCAATTATATATAACTTTTATTAAGGCCAACAATAAAGAAATTTATTTTTTTTTTTTTTTTTTTTTATATCTGTTTAAACTTAAAAGTTTATTCAATTTAATAAAAAGCTTTTATCCCCCCTTTATATTTATACAGTTATGTCAATTGATTACCTATATACAGGTACAGAGAAAACGAAAATACAATAGGGAGAAAATCTATAACCTTATAGTGAAGTGCAATTCTATTATAAGAATATTTCAATGAACAAAAAACTACATTATTACAAATCAATTGTTGAGAAAAGAAAAGTAAATTAGAAATCGCGTGTTTTCTTCATTTACAATTTTACTTGACTATTTCAATTCAAGAAAATATCATTTTGCTTTGTATTAACTGTGTGCTTATCTATCTGCATAAAATACCTGCATGATTTGGGGTGTATACCCAGTGGGTAAAAAAAAAACTGATCGTTTTAAAATGTAAATGTATTAGTTTAAGAAATTTAGAAAAAATGTTAGCTTGGAAAAATTCATAAAAAGCAGTTAAAATATTTTCATAAACACCGTTTATTTTCCCAACTAATGGTAATTTAACACCCATAGTGATGGCTAACCTATGACACGCGTGTCAGAGGTGACATGCCAAGACACTGTTGGTGACACGCATTGTAACGTTCTTCGTCTTCAAAATCTATTATACAATACAAACAGGTTGGTAATGAAAATCTCATTGCCAGTGCGCGCTCAGAGGAAAAAAATCAAACTAAAATTATTCTCGACTTTAAATGATATTAGGATTAATAATAGAAACCGACTCACGGATGAGGTTAGTACCAACCTTCAATCAAAGATTTACCAAATTCAATTCAATAACAAAAAAAGTAATTAATGTAGAGAAATATTTGTTTTCGCTAATAAATAAATTTTAGTATTAAAAATATGACTCCTATTTACTAGAGCTGCAAATATCACAAAAATTAGGTATATGTAACACGCAACCCTTAAGCTAGATTTTTATCCAACACACCGAGCTTAAAGGATTAGCTATCACTGCCTATTCACTATCAAAAGAAAATATTTTACAGTGCATACTTTGGATACAAAATGCAATAATTATAAAACGGAAAGAATGTCATTACTTAAAACAAAAATATCCGATTTTGTGGAGCGTCTGCTCGGGGTAAAGATATTTTTTTTTCTTGAGCATCGATTAAAGTTTTAGAAACTATAAATAACTTGTTATAAATGCTAGCGAAGAAAGAACAGAATTCACCTAGCCTATAATTAGTCATAAGTCGTACAAATTATTTCATTTCAAATTTAATACGAAATTTAAACAGAAAAACTAAATGGAATAACTCTGCTCATATGTATGTTCTTTAAAATCTATAAAGTGATTGAGAGATATAAGAAAAGTGGCGATGAATGAGTTTTGATTTAAATTTAAATAATATTTGTTTGAAAAGATGGAAAATTGTTTCACCAACAAGTTCTTTAATCTTAACAGTTTGACATGATGAAATGTCTGCGATATTTCTCTAGTCACGTCCATATTATGTATACTTCAGAACCTAATACAGATATCTCCTCTTACTGAAGTGTGTATAATAAATATCTGCTCCTATTGAAGTGAGCATAAAAACTTTTCAATCATTATTATTTTGATTAAAAAACACCTTGTTTGTAGTCAGTTGAAACTGATGGTATTAAATTTTCAAATGTTTACCCATCGTGTAAAATGATATTCCATATTACATTGCAAATAGTAATAATTCTTTCATATTCCCAACTTTAAAATATAATTTAATTTAATATTTATTTTTATACCTATGCACTTTCAATTGCATGACTTTCAAAGTTTTCTCAAAATCCTCAACAGAAATATTTTCAAGAAAATGTGTTTTGCAGTAGGGGTATATGTATGTATGTAGGGTACATAAATATAATACATAGGATTCTCATGAACTAAAATTGTAAAATCATTTAAATATTTCTTATACATACTTATATACAGATAATTTATGTATGTTACATCTTTTGTAATATTTACAGTTCCACCAGAACATCCATTGGTGCTGAATCGATGGGGACGTCAACTGAATGGAACAATACTTGGTCCAATGGAAGAAGGCGACGACATTATGCTAACATGTCGAGTTGTTGGTGGTAAGCCAAGAAAATATAATACATACAATCAGTTCTATTCTGGATAATTTCATTTTGTTTTTTATCTCTTAAATTGATTTTCTATATTAATACCGAACCAAGATACATGATGGCATACATACGGGAATAATATTACATAGGATATTTTATATATATAAGTAGATATTCGTTCGAGTTCTGTGTTGAGGGCTGGAGGTTGGCTCCGGCTTATTTATACATAGAAAACCATTTATGGATTATTTAAATTTTGATGAAAAAATAATAATATTAGATTTGAAATCATTTCGTATACGGCAACATGTTCGTTCTCTTGTAAAAGGTTTTTTTTTTTCGCAAAAATTTTTTAATAAAGATGAGAACATGCTGAAGGGATTTTCATTTTATTGTTTTCTGAAATGTAAAGCATTTTAATTAGGTCCATTATTCAGTATATAATAAAATACGAGAAAGGCCATGGCCGATAGAAAACTTTTGATAATGGTGAATTTCTTTCATTTAACATTTCCATTATCATTACAGAATATATGTATGTACGTCTATGTAGAGGTAAAACTCACTATCTACATTTTCATCTTTTCGAATTATCAGGCTTTTGTATAAAATTTTAACATTGCAGTCAAGTCAATGAGATAATGAATTTTAAATTTTATTTTTCTTAGTAAGTAATAAAGATAGAAAAATATCGTCTTCTATAATAAGATAGATAATTGAAAATTACATATGAAAATGTAAAAAACGAGTTTTCGTCAAAAGTGTAGATAACGAGTTTTACCTTTAAATAGACGATAATATGTAGGTACTAATATATACGATCGTTTTTGATTTAATTCAAATTAAATATCGGAAGATGCTCTTAAATGTTCGAATTCATTATCTCGTCTTGAATAATTTTTAATAATTGTTACTAATAATAAAATTAATACAGTAATTATAATAAAAACTAAACGTAGATTAGATTAAATTGAAAGAAGTAAGCTAACTCAATCCTTTAAAGATAACGAGTAGTTCAAAAAGGACATCTTTTCGAAATAGACTTGATGATAAGCCTAAATTTTGGTATTATTAATAATTAAGTCAATGTTTAAAATATGAAAATTTTCAGATAATATTTATTTGTTATTTATTTATTTATTTATTTACAACAAATAAACCCAACCTTGTCATTTTGGATCTAAATTGGATTTTGGTTTTGGATCTAAAGCAGTAAAAACTAATTACATAATTAAAATGTTATTACATAATTACAATCATACAATCATAAAAATTAAAAATTTAAAAAAAAATTTCACTTTAAAAGATTAAAAATTTAAAATTAATAATTGCAAACAAATAAGTCGGCAAACAAATAACTCAAATGTCTCAAATGTCTCTCTGAAGGTAATTACTCTGTAAAACAAACAAATTATTTTCCAATTAAAATTGTTCTCAGCATAGTTTACTATTATTTGATACTTGTTGACATGTATTTTATATACAAATAATTCTAGATATTTATGTGCATAAACAATATTGTCAAGTTGTATGTATAAAAGCTTATACGACACAATAAAATTTCACAATCAATAATTTCAATAGCAATTCCAACTCTAAGGAATTGAATGAAAAACGTCAAAAAACCACTTCACATATTGACTCATCCAATAAAGCTTCATGAATATTACGGTTAAATATTGTGTGATTACTTTACTGCTTTTGGCTTCATCGAACATAATTCCTTAAAGCTCTTTCACATCAAAGAAAACCGAAAATTGTTTGAGAAGATTTCCGTCGAATAAATTTCATGAAGGGCATGATACACTTCTTGCTACTCGCACGTAAGACGTTAGATAGGTGGGTACTCATCTTTTATCAGCAAACTTGCTGATACAAAATCGCATATTATGGTAGGTACATGGTACAACATAATATATTACATAAAAAGGAATATATAGTTTCTATATATTGGTGCAGATTTCCAAGTGAAAAGAAAGCAAAAAAAAAAAAAAAAAAAGAATAAAAAAAATATATCTGACAAATCAAAATGAAATCGGAAACCCCACATAATAAATCTTGAAATCAGACCGCACCTAAATGGTTTTATATTTCATTTGGCAGATATCTACGCGCTTCCTTGTCTATATTAAGCATAACGGGAGGAAAACAACAGCAGCTCTTTTATTTTGGTTTCAATACATTCGAGGGATGATATCGAAAAACTCACAGCACTTATCCTAATTGAGAATGAATGTTCAAATATTAAAATGAACAAAATTGGCTGACGTATAGGTAATTTGTTTACGTTAGACGTATCTATATCTCTATAAATATATACTTACTTATGTACATGTTGTACATACAGTACAGTAGATTATGCCCATTTAAATAGGAATATATATACTCCTAATATATAGAATATATTATATAGAGAATATTTTGATGAACAACATAATATTTGGTTTCCGTAAATCGCATCTGGGACACCTATCTATATTTATATATATATACAAAGTATACCCCCTAATAGGGCGCCATTTATTATGTATCTGAGGAGATGGAGTATTATAAATTACTAATCCGCCTACTTGACGACAGGGATTGTTTATTTTTAGTCCCATCGTATTTGATTTTTTTTTTCTTTTTCTTTTTTTTTTTAATATTATTTATTCATATTTTATAATGCAAATTACGTGGTTATTAAAATAAGTAAAAGATGGAAATAGTTGATGCGTAAAGAGTTCAATGAAATCGATTTGAAATAGGTATGGATAATCGTTTCATCCATGAGAAAAGATGAAATAAAAATTTTTGGGATTTTTTTTATTTTATACAATCAAAGACTTTTTCTTTTTTTTTGTACATTGAAAAAGACGAAGAAGATATATTGCAAACGAGATCTGTTGTTCGCATCAGCTAACGAGTCAATTGATG
Source organism: Platyura marginata (assembly GCA_026745375.1). NCBI lineage: Eukaryota > Metazoa > Arthropoda > Insecta > Diptera > Keroplatidae > Platyura > Platyura marginata. The sequence continues at coordinate 8,660 of JANSTT010017666.1, read as the reverse complement.
AGAGAAATCAACCATTGAAATGAAATATGTTTTGTTGCTATGGGATATGCTTATTCTTAGATGTCGCCACAATCAATTTTTAAGAAATTTCTTGACAATTTCTTAGTTAATATTGTACGACTTTTTTTTTTATATAGGGTAAGCGCGAGTGAGTTGGCTCAGTAAATTTCAATGGCCACAAAAAAGAAAGAACGGATATTTTTTAATGAATATGTTTTTACTTTTTACTGTAAAATAAAGGGAGGTTTTGGCTCCATATTTCTTTTTATTTTTTCTTTCCCGAAATATCACCCCCATCCTGTGTTTTCTCCACGTTTTATGCAAAACGGAGACGAAAAATTCTTAGTCGTAGTATCGCTCGGTTGCACGGCAAATTGATAACTCAGAAACTCGTTCAGAATTCTCGTGAGAACTCTGGCATTGAAAATGAGCCATCGTCAACCCTTAATTTTGATGTGAAATCTAAAATATCAAAAAGTGAGTTCTTAATTGCAATAAGATGTGTGTAGATGCAACCTTATCTTTTCGATGCAGTTTAAATTGTTTAATTTCATGAAAAAGGTGGGTCCTTTAGTGAAATTACTATAAGAAAGATATTATATAGAAAGTAAATCAAGAAATCTATTGACTCAACTTAAATGAAAATTTGTTAAATTGAATACAATATACAAAAGTAATAGATTTTCTAAAACTCTAATGTACAATTGAAAAATTAATCTGACTTACAGAAGTTTAGTAATTTAACTTAGCGAATTTTAGCAAGACCAGGACAGAATCCGTAGATTCAATTGCTTTAAATTAAGCGCTTAAATGTAATATGGTATTTTGTACTACATTCACATGGTACATGAACATTTTATTGAAATAAGCTCTTGTCAACGTACTTTTTTGTCATGGTAATGATGCTACAGAAATAGATAGTAATAGAATTTACTCGAGTAAGTTGTTTGACGGTTGTATGTAAATATTGTAGTTATAATGGATAAAAATGTTTATATTTTTATTAAGAAAAACCATCTCTACATCTCTACATAGAAAACATAAATAAAACTACAAAATATGCATGATTTTTAGTGACAGTGAATAAATTCTTTAAAATATTTATTCATTCTCCTGGCATGGCAAATATTCCTTTGAGAATTATTCTGTAATTTTTTTCTTATCTATGTTATATTCTGTTATACTACTGTCGTCAGAATTTCGTTTTATTTTTTCTTCATAGACAGTTGACTTGAAAAGTAACAATATAATAGTGCTGTCAATGTAAAATATGACAACATAATGTAACAACAGGCATATTGATTCAACTCACTGAAAGCTTTTCGCAGTATCTATGACTAAAGAAACAATAAAATCATTATTAAATCAAGCGTACTATCCATTGTAACTAGAACTAAATTCATTGAAATAGAACAGAAAGTAAGTCGTCATTCTAAAGAACAAAAGAAATTTACTTTCAATTCAATGACTTCTATATAACTTTTCGCAATTGGCTACCATATTTATTAGTTAACAATTTTCCTATCTGTATCTGTATATAATTTTAATTAAATATTTTATCGAAAATGCTAGCTATATAGAAGGTATTCAACTGAACTTAGTGAAGTGTGCAATTTTATAAAAGTTTCCATGCTTAAGGATGCCAAACTCTAAATGGAACAATTACGTTCATTTCGGTTTTCGCATATAGTAGTTGGTGTCCTATCTGAATATATTTTTAAGCGAAATATTGAGAAAATTCAATTTAAATTGAAATAATTGTTATACTCGTAGTTACAGATAAAAGTCCCTAATAAATTTATGAATTCTAGTTGCTCCTCCAACCGTAAACACATAAATTATATTATCTGATACATAATACATAGTGTGCCTCCATTAGCGAAAATTTATGAGAAGAACAACAAGAATTATACATTATAACTATTATTTTATTCAATAATAAGTAGGTGCATACACTCTGCAGGGAAAATGCAAAATTCTTTGAAATCTTCTTATGGAAGTTAGGCAAATATTTCTTTAGTTGTTAGTAGTTGTATGTAATTATTAAATTGTGACAGCAACGGTATAGGGATTACTTACACAAATTTGTTTTCTATATGGTAATTTTGTAGATTTCGTACCAATTTAAAATGTAAGTATACATTATGTACCTAAATATACTTGTACAATTATATACAGGAGAAACCGCCACTGGATAGATACATAAGTAGTAATCTAACCAGTTTCTCCTTCTTCACATATTTAAATCAAACATAACTTACAGCCACACTTCAATCATTCATATTCATGCTGAAATGAATTTCCAAAAATTTTACATTTTTCCTAAAACAATCAAAACTTAGAGAAAAAATATGGCATCCTTTAAAGGTTTGCTGTTTGTATTTTGGTTTAACCATCAATGGGATCCAGTTATACCAATGTGTCTGCTGATAAATTTAATTCAATTTCATTGAAATCTAGTTAACAGTTCATACCTAATTGATCATATATACATATTAATTTATTTCAAAGGAATCCTTTAGCACGATACATATATCCCGTTGAGATGTTATTGCCTATCAAATTGTAGAAATTATGACCAGGATGACAATATTATGTAGATATTAATATTTTAATTAGATTAGCATACATACAATATAAAATTGACGTAGTACAATTCATAACTCGTTCTTTGATTACACCAGAGTTATTAATTATTAATACAAATTTGCGTACTAAAATTTGAAGTATGTGTATCAAAGCTAGTATGTATTTAGTAGAATAGAAAATTAATACAAATTAAAGATTGAAAATTGGTACCTCTCAGTTTCAATTTGAATTTGTACAATTTTACTAAATATTTTTATGTTTATAGTAAGAGTTTTTTAGCAAAAATATACACTATTTACCATAAACATATCTATATAATTATAATACTGGCGCTTTTCATTAGACAGGTTTTCTTTCGTTTTGATTACTTACTAAAATTCGTTTTTGACTGGCATTCATACATGATAGTAATTAGCCAATCGATCACTATAGTCTTGTTATTTTAGCTATTTCTAGTAAGAGTAGTTAACCATTTTAAAATTTAAATGGAAACAAATTTTACATAAATTCAATAAAATCTCAAAAATATATACACATCCGTGGGAATTGTTTTCCAGAGTTGTCCAGCATATTTTTTTTTTTTTTATAAGGAGGGTGCCTACTGGCAACAACACTTAGGCCGACTAATGGCCCATTGTGTCCCTCTTAAAGATCGGCGGGTTTTGGTTTAGAGGTGGGGGAGGGGGGTATTGGACAATCATTTATGAATTCAACCAGCCTGTTGTCCTTACGAACTCCAGTATGCTATGGAGGTTCAGCTCCCTTAGATCCTCCAGGTATCTTGCCCTTGTTCTATAGAGTGCTGGGCATGAGCAGAGAAGATGGAGGACATCTTCCTCCTCCTCTCCACACGCCCTGCACATCTTAGTATCACTGTAGCCCAATCTCCTTCCTGAGTTTTGCATGCCCGGTGATAATGGCTGTGAGTGTTCTCAACTGTATTCTGCTTAACTTTAGGATTGTCCGTGTTTTAACCATGCTTGGTTTTTCCCACAGACTCCTTGAAGTTCGGCAAGATTCCAAATTTATCCATCCTTCGGTATGAAGAAGTCGGATCTTATCTCTGAGGGCAGTTGTGACTGCCCTCAGAGGTACCCTGACTTGGTAATCAACTAGCAGCTGATCTCGTGTGGCTGTAATGTCCCGATGTCCTTGTACCCACAGTAGCTCTACCCGGTTATTTTCAGCCAGGGATTCTTTTGCGGTTATGCAGTCTCTGACAAGCGCTGATGTTGTTGTTTGGGAAACAACTGCCATCAGTGCTGACTGACTGTCTGAGCATATCGCGATTCTTTTATTGTCTAGCATATACATATAACATTAAAATAACCTATAAATTGCACATAAATAAACACATAAATTGCACATCAATCACACTGCAAAATAAATAAAAAGTTGCAAAAATTTAATTAAAAACAGTTTTACATTTCACTTTAATGCAGTTAGAAATAATTACATCCACAGTATCTTAGTTTCATTGTATACTTCCAACAAATAATTTCTAAATTGCTTCCTTGCTATCAGTTATTTACTTTTCTTTCTTATTTTTATTCTTGCATTCTAAATATAATTACATATTATTCGCATTGCTTAAATGAAAGCGCAATTTTCTTTTATATAGAACCAAGACCAACAGCACCACACCGCACCACTCCCCCCCCCCACCTGAATAAAACGCTTTAATTTCCATATTAATTTTTATTTTACTTTCAAAAGCACACAGTAAGTAGCCACCTACTAGTGCACCCACTTTGTGTGTGTGTGTGTATAATACAAAACAATAATAAAAAAGCATAAAAAGCTTTAAGCCCTAAGTACAAGAAAGTACTTTGCTCAATACAATAAAATATCACACGTACACAAAACAAAGTCAGCAAGTGCAGATTAAATCGACTAAAATTAAGGTATGTATAATGCCACAGTGGACGGGGTAGACCGTATAAGGGTAACAATGTATATACCTAAAATTCTATTTTCATTTTTAATTTACATACCACCATCATCATTGAAAGCACAAAATGGTAGAGAACCATTCTGTTTGTATATTAATTTCCATTTCGGTGTTTTGTATAATATTTGTCGTGCATACTGAGGGGTTGATTGTGCTGGAGAACACGAAAAATTAATATTAAAAAAAGGAAAAGAAAAAAAAAAAATCTGAAAATACAAAACAATGGCATCCGTCCGAAATTGCTACCTTCTTGGCACATAGAAAAATGCAAATGGTTGAACTCAATAATAATGTATACAATTTAATGGTCTAGCCTTATTATATGGTATGTCGAACTACCCCACAATAAATATAAAAACATAGAAAAACGGAAAATTGAAGAATAACCCGTTTAGAAATAAATTTCAGTAATTAGATGTAATTTGTAAATTTGACGCGCGATATTTGAATTAGCACGCGTGTTCCTAATTGAATTAAAAACTTTTTAATAGAAAAAAATAAACCTTATGAAATGGACTACGATGGGGGCGCTCTCCACTGCCTGACCGTCGACCCATACACAATGATGTAAAAGATAAAAGCAAAATCATTTCCTTCATAAAATTATTAAATTTTAGGGTATACTTTTCGGGGGAATGTATTATTTATTCATGAAAATAAATGGACATTAATAGATAAATATAATTAGGTATTCACAAAAAAAAAAAAGATTTCAATATTATAATTCATTCGTAATTGCCAAAATAATTGTGCATAATTATATCGGGGTGGGATATTTAAAATTTATTAAGGGAAATCAGAATTTGGTCGTTTTACAAAAATAAAAATGGAAATTGTGGTAGACCGTAGATTTATGTGATATGGGCTCTCTCGCATATGGTTAACATTATTTTTTCCTATCTTTAACAATTATATAGTGGCTACCTACTGTGAAAGGGGTAGTAAATGAATAAATCAGAAAATAAATTAAAAGCTATTTTTATAGTTAACTTTTGCTCCTATCGATTTGATTTTGATATATTTTTCTTTTTTATTTAATTAATTGACTTGAATTATATTAGGGGAGAATTCTCTAAACTGATCCAATTATATCTTTTTGATTTTTACGACTAAATTATAACTTAGAGAAGGGCGCATGGGGTGTAATCGAAACGTAAAAATTTTTCTATTTAAAAAAAAATGTTATTTAATTAAACACACCTTAATCTGGTATTTCGCGTGAGTTGGGCGAAGTATTAGTTAGTGTGAGAGGAGGGCGTGAGTTGGAACTATTCTTTCGGCCGTTCACGGGCGATGTACTATAGTAAACTTCGAAACGTATATACGGCATAAGGATATCCAATCCATACTCGGACCATGGATAGTGTATTTTCGGTCATTTCTTTAAGTTAACTTTCAAGCAATACGACACGTAATGAATGAGTAAAGTTTACCTGTAGCGAACCTTCTTATGTTCCGTATATGTGCTTAATACGCAGTGTTTGCTGAGGACGTTAGTTTTCTTGTCTTTCATTAGAGAAATTTCTTATGAAATCTTAAGAAATTAACGTTACCACTCTCCCCTACATTAATACCTACCTAATAATTTAAATATACAGGTAGTATATAAAGGTAGAGTTAAATAATTTACTTTATTGTGCTTCTTATTATATTTTTATGAAAAAATCTATTTTTTAGTAATAGGAAAGTCCAACAATATTTATAATTAGAATGTAATTATCTCCCCGTTTTACCGTTATATCGCCATTTGTTATTGATACATTTTTTTTCGAACTAATAAACTTAAACCAGCCTTTATAATTCATAAGATTTAAATTCCATATAAATTTTTTTATTATATGTTTTTTTATTGGTATGTGGTTTTTTTTGTGAATCATCACAGTTACATTTATCTCAATTGACATGACAAGCTCTTTTGTTATGGAGAAATGCAGTAACTTGTGCGGTTCGTTTTACTGAATGAATTTTTTGAGATATTGCAGTTATTAAATTATTTTATTAGTGCAATTCAACCATCTGGCCCAAAATTCAAATTAACCAGAGAAAAAAACACTTTGTGCAATTACTACATATAAACCACGAATTTCTTGTTTTACTACTTCCTTAAATGTATTTTCTACATGTATGTAAATATTTAAAAAAAAATAAAAAATTGAATACATCTATGTTCCTTAATCATTTGATATTTATCGACTACAAACTTGACTATAAATCCAACATCCATAAAAAGCTGTCTAATCCTTTTTAATGTCATACAAGGTATATACAACCCTACTGATGATGTTGATGATAAAGAGGGTTGATATGGAAATTACAAATTAAATTTATAATCAATCAAAACCATGTCAAAATATGCCAGTCGAAAATGCATAATTTAGTTAAGAACATTTTATCAAAATCAAAAATAAATTGAAAAATATTACCAAAATTCCTTGAAGCAATTTTTAAAGCATCATGTTATACATACATATGTCACTGATTTTGAAATTTCGACATTTAATTTAATATTTAGGGTAATATCAAAAAAACATCTCCCAATTTTCCTTATTTTTAATATGTATATATATAATTTAAAGAAAAAAATAAAATTAAAAATAAATATTTTCTCTATGTCAGGACGACCTCAACCAGAAGTACGATGGCTTGTAAATGGACTTCTTGTCGACGACCAGTATGAACATAACTCCGGAGATGTAATTGAAAATCGCCTGCTGTGGCCGTCTGTACAGAGAACCGATTTAAATTCTGTGTTTACTTGTCAAGCCGTAAATACAATGTTGGTAGAACCAAAAGAAAGCAGCTATGTTATGGACTTGCACTGTAAGTATACGCTACACCCATTCTTATTCCATATACTCCCATCCTGTATCCTGAATGGGGTATATGTAGCATGGCACTGAATTCAGTACCTACATATGTAGCCCCAGTTACCTCCATCCTCTAGTTGTGTGTGGTTTTTTTTTTCCTGTTTTATATTTTTTTTTATTCTATTGTCAAAAGGAAATTGTATATTGGCCTTAGTGCTCTCAATATGCGGTCGACAGGAAGGAAAATGGTTACACAAGAAATTACATTATTCTCTTTTCAATCATGGAAAAAATGTCCTCAATGTCTATTATTTTTCGTATATAATTGAAAAATATTGTTATTGATATGAGGTTGGTTGTTGTGCCACTTAGTACGTGATTATAGTAGAACAAATTTATTTTTTTTCCTCATTTTTTTCCTCATTTTTTTCCTCATTCTTTGAAAAACTGAATTTCATATTTTAATATACCTACTGAAAATATCTTATTTTTTATAATAAATATATCATAAATTATTTAATCCAGTTATAAGGTGGATTTGAGCATTTTTTGACGTCATTTTTTTGAATTCAAACAAGTTGTCTTCAGTGAACATTTATCATCATTATCAATGACGCCACAGCCCTGGGCTGGCCTTGGTCTAACTTGTAAAGAGCATTCACAGCAGTTAATTATTTTACAATGTATGGTTGGTGGTCACACAATCAACCCATATCCGCGTTTTCTGTTGAAAACACTCCAACTGCCAAATTCCACAAATTCTCATACCTCAAGATGTTTTTTTTCTAACATTTGAAGTATGTATTTCCTCCGTTGAATCAAGAACCGGCAGTTATTCCTTGAAATGATGCCCTCGACCTATAGTTTTAAGTGGAATCCGATCCACTCGGCTCTAGGTTCAAACTCTGTACGAGAGAAAAACAGTACATCTTTTACTCTCAGACAAAGATCGAACCTGAGACCTTGCGTTCCAAAGGCATTACCGCTACCACTGAGCCATTTGGTCGATACTACAAAACATTATTAATATTAAAAATAACAATGTGTAGGTATTATACAACATACCTTAATTTATTATATCAACCATAATTTCATAGCTCATGGGTAAAAATCTACATTTCATGCCCCACTTTCAGTAGGATTGCAAAAATTACATAGCACTCCATATGAATTGTACATATATGTACTCTCTGTACCAGTTCGAAAAATATTTTTCCAAATTATATAGCAATTTTCAAATAAATAAGCAAACAAAATTTTAGTACAAATCTATATATAAGCACGTAAAGCGTACATGTAGGTGCATGTATTGT
>JANSTT010017665.1:0-16246 GCA_026745375.1 Platyura marginata | reverse complement strand
TTTTCCAAGATATTTTCATGAAAATTGGTATTTGGGGGTTTTAAGGGACGGCCATTCTAATGGCGGTATCAGTTTTTTGATATTGATGCATCTTGTAGATCTTCATCTAAAATTGTTTCGGACTGATGTAATCTTGTAGATCTTCGGCAGCAATTTGAAGCGAAAATTCTTGTAGATCTTCAACCTAAAATACTTTCCAATATTTGGAGCGTTAATTCCTTGTAGATCTTTTCCTGTGAAGCAAATAATACAAAAAAAACTGGGTTTTTTTTCGATTTGTTTTCATTTATTGCAGAAATTCAGAGATTTTCTAATAAAATACTTGATAGTAAACATTTCTGTTCTTTATCTGGGTTGTCAGTAGTGCTATCCGCTGTTATGTTGGCAGTGTGATTTTAGCAGTCATATATCCTGTGTCCTATATATAGAATTATAGATACTGTCTAACCGTTATCTAACCATACATAGATAGGAGCTGTCTATTTCACAGACAACACGAGCTTACACAAAATGAAATGTTTTGCGGTAAGAGAAAGATTCATATACGACTATAGATATCCAGAATATACATGATCTAGCGGAGTAAGTATCTGAGAATCGCACACATTTGATAAGTCCCAAGCATAAAGTAATTTGCAAAACGATGAGCCTATAAAATTATGCCCACACACATTGGCCACCATTGAAATTTGTTTATCGCGAGTTGCTAGTCTCCTGCTAACAGTGACGCATACTCAATGGGATCAATAATTCTCACGCTTCGCCACTGCTTCCTAAATAACCAAACGTTTAGTTAGGAAAAGTTATTTGTCAAATCGATGGAGAGCGGAAAAAACTGAAAATAAACAATTTTTAATAATAATTGCCGCCTAAAAAAAAAAACAAAAACTCTGTGACAAATGCTCAATTGGGACAATATCGTCTAGATATGTTTCGGTTATAAGTTCGCGCTGATATTTTTCCTACACACAATCATGTTGTGTTATCAAAAGAATAAAACCCGGTCACTTCATTCATGAGAACATTTTTTTTTTATTTGTTGTACAGTAACAGTACATTATGTACTACAGCAACCATCCACGAGTATATAACGGCTACAGGAGGCTGGCTATACAATAAGAAATAATCTACACTTAAAATAGAGTCATATTATTTGTATCCATCATCATCATCATATCATTCTAACCGCCATTATTACTCATTCAATTGTAATAAATAATAAAAAAAAAAAAAATAAAAAAACTTTTTCAGTATTTACAAGTAGGTACTAAATACCACATGCGATCCATTAAAATTAAAGATCTCTCTTCAATTGTTGCCAATTGGCTTGAAAATGTGTTTATTTTACAAATGTGTTAGTAGAAAGTCCATTGTGGTGTGCGTTCGATTATCATTACTATTATCAATTAATTAAATAAAAAAATTGTGCATTTTATTGAATAAAAAAAAAAAAAAAAAAACTGCACTACCCCACCACCACCACCCAAAATATTTATATACAGACAGGGGGTGATTAGTGATTGATTAGTGATCAAAAGTATCATCGGAAATATTTTTTTTCTTCTACAGGCTGCCCCCCAAACACAAACACACCATGGGGTAAGTAGTAATTTCGTTTTCTATCCACAGACATACTTAACTAGAGTGGGTGGAGGATTCGTTAAAACCACTGGACTGCATTAGAACAATAAAAATCGATTAAATATGGACACCACCTCCCCCTCCCCGTGTTGTGTATAAATAAACACCACACTTAAGTGACTTCAGTCAGTTGTTATTTTTAAATTAATCGAATCATTCAATTTATTGGTAAGTTCAATGCCAAAAAAAAAACAAAAACACAAAAAAAAATCGACAGTGAAAGTCGAGTTTTTCGCGTTCTATCACAGTCACTCTCATACGTATGTATGTATGTGTTTCGGTATGATGTTGTGACGTATTTTGCAACTATTTGTTAAATGTGCAGTTCTCATTTGTTTGTCTATTGTGTTATGGAATAATTTGAAATGTACAGTAGAGTAGTTCACTCGCGATGTATGGAATTTTTTTTTAAGATGTCGAAATTCTAAGAGGGCACATTTTTTGTCTTTTTTTTATCAAGAAAAACTTTTGTTCTACGATTTTTGAGTAAATTGAATACAAATGGGTAAAAACTCTAGAAATGAGATAAAATTGATCGCAGCGCTATAACGGTAGATCGTGGAACTTTTTGCTCTACTAATAAAATCTTTATTTTTGTATTCTCTATAATTGTTGTTATATTCATTTTTTTATATTTCGACTATCTTACGAGAAAATGATAAAAATTAAGTTTACACTGTACCACAGTCTCCCCTATATTTTTTTTCTATTATAAGTATTAAGGGGCGTTACAAACTCCGTATTAAAGTTTTTGATTAACATCATTAACAGGTGTAAAAACGCACTTTGCATATGTTTAGGGGTTTAGGGGCTCTGAGGGCACAGATGACGTTGAAGATGGACAAAAATGTCTGAATGTAGAAAAAATGTTTTTCGTGAATAAAAAAAAAGACGAAAAATGTGTTCTCTTAGAATTTCATCCAATAAACATTTTAAAAAAAAACCGAACCACTACTCAAGGAATGATTTTCGGAAAAAGTAAAATATCTTAGTAACGGTCCACCCTAATAATAAATTGTATCAAACATTTTTGACGTAGTTTTTTCAGATCTACAACTTTCTTTTAGAACATTTTTCTCTAAAATATAAAATAAAGGCAAGAAACTAGTTTGTATCAAAAAAAAACTACAAATTGCATAAAGTTAGGGACTCTTGAGGCAGATGAAGACGACCGAAAATCAAAAAGTTTTACAACAAATATTTTTTGCGACAAAAAAAGACAAAGAATTTGATAAAATTGAAATTTTAAAAATGAACCACCCTAATATACAGGTATCCCTCCTATAACACAGACTGAAACAGTGTTGTGGGAGGGCTACCTGTAATTTGTTTGCCAGTGGCGAAGAGTACTACATACTGTCGTGTAGATTTTATGGGGCGAGTTAATAACGCAGTAGTGGACTGTGTGCTTTATTCTATTTTATATACAAGAATAATATTTGATAGGGGAAAATGAGGTAAATTGGGGTCAACAATTATTTTATGCACATTTCGATAAATCTTTTAAAAAATTATTTCGTTACCATTTTATGTCAGTTTCTCCTATCAAATAATATATGACAATTTTTCGTCTACCTTCATTAACCGTCACTGACAATATGTATTTTTTTTTTGGTCATTCATACTGCCATCATTCAAGTCAGCAGAAATTTTGTTTGCCATGCCGGGACGGATAACCGACGTTCCACTGTATTTATCTTTCTTTGTATTCTCCCTTGAAAAAAAAACACGTAAATGAGTAAAAAAAATAAATAAAAAACCCCTACATTCCCCTATAGAAAAAGTCAAAAATTCCTTCGTTTTCTTTCTGGCAACTTTCGTACCTGATATTTTCTAACGAAAAGCTATTTGTCTAACCAATCATAGGAGTTGGTGCCATTTATTCTTTGTTGGGATTTTGGTTCGTCGGGATTTTGTATTTGTCGGGATTTTAGGTTTTTTTGGTTATCAGAATTTTGGTTTGTTGGTTGTTTGTTGACTGGGTCGCGATGATTTAATCCAAACGTGGACGGTGCAAGAGAATGGTAGGCTACAAATTTGTTATCTTGGAAGACTTTCGGTAAGCACAAAAATCGATTGTTCTTTAAGATATAATTTTTCACCATTAGAAACTAAAAATACAATTACCTACAATCAATAAGCTCAATATTTACTGTCACATCCATTTCTATAATAAAAATAATCCAGCAAATGCCGCTAAATTAGACGAATCCATTGAACCAGTGGCGTATTTGGGGAAAAATGAACAAAAATGTTTTTATTTGATTTGATTTGATGATAGTAGTTCGATATTCAGTTCAAAGATGACGTAGAAGTACGTAGATTAGCCGGCCCCCGGGATCATTATGTCATTGTTGTTTTATTAAATAGCTCCAATGTGAGCGTACACAAAAATGCCGGAAGCGAATTATGCTCGACCAAATGGGTTCTGATCATATTCGTCAATGATTTTGAATAATCCGTTTCCAGCATATTTAAAATACCGGAATCCTCAAGTCGAAAGTTGAGATATTCCTTTTCCGATTCAGCATAGGTGCTGGATATTCTAAATAAACAATAAAAAAAAAACTCTCACTCTCACTCTCTCTATCTCTCTCTCTCTCTCTCTCTTTCTCTGTTTAGCATCATCCAACAAATTTTACCTGTAATTTTGATTGCCAATTCGATCAACTTTGTAGCCAAACATCATGTAGCACACCTCACGGAACTCATGACTGGCCGCCTTGTAAATGTCCTTTGTGTGTTTGTTTTTGTTCTCCAGTGATTTTACTTGGGCACGAAGAGCACTCAGCTATGTGTACAGATAAAAATTTCTTAATTATTCCCGATCGATTTCCGTTTTTATTTTTTTTTACCTCTTTCAGATCCATTGTGATGTTCGACGTGGTATTCAGACGTGTGGTCAATTCTTCTTGGTCTTCTTCCAGTTTTCGATTTCGCCGTTTTAGTCTCTCGATCTGTAATTTCGAATAATAAAAAATTTCATTTTTTAGTCGTACCGCAAATTTATCCTCCACCCCCCCCCCTCTCTCTCTTTTGGATAGTTCAGATCAATGCTCGATTAATGTGTCGGGGTGCTCAGTAACTTTGGTTATCTAACTCCACTAATAAAAATATCTTACGATCAATTTATCTCCGGGACAATTTATCTCGCAAAGAAATTTACGACCCATTTATGTTCAAAAGGAGGTGTTCCGTCCCAGATAATCATCTAATCGTGTTACGTCCTTCTTTGGTTCCCCTAGTCACTAGGTGCATAAGTGAAGTCACGCCATCCGTCTCTATTCATTGCCAAGGCACCGATCTCATTCCAAGACTTACCATCCTCTCTAGTTTCCCTGATGGTGGTCCTTTGACATGTGTTTCTCGGACTTCCGGGTCTCCGAAGACCCCTGAGGGTTCAAAAATAACGCTTTACGGGCAGAAATTTCAGGGCGTCAGAGAACATGTCCAATCCCACTCCAGCATCTCTTTTTAATCCGTTTGTTTGATACGTCTTTCTCCTGTCAGTCGCCATAATTTCCACATTTGAGACAGTTTTATGTCAGAAGATGCCAGTCTCAACAGTTTTATTAATCGCTTCCCTCCACTGAAATGCTCCTCTTTCTGGCAAAAAAGTTTTTCAGTAGGGATTTTGGCCATTTTATGAAATGTCCTGAGGATCATCTCAAAAAACGAAACTAATAACCACACTTAGAAGATCACTAGGATCATGCTAAGATAGGCCCACAGTTATCTAATTGGAGCAAACGATGGATTCCATACTTTAAACACAATTTTAAGGTCGTCCACTACTCATGGACCTTCCGAGAGAGTATTTTCCAGCAATTATTATCCACTCAAAGGAAGGATAAATCTGGTCATTTCCACAATAAACCTAAACACAACCTTTCTGTTTATCGTTGGAAAATGACAAATCTACTACAGGGACAGAGAATCATTTGGTTTGGGAAGATTCAAGACATAAGCTCCTTGCGTCTAGAAGAGGACTAGAGGCTAGAACTGCCTATTGTAGAAAAGAAATGAAAAAAAAATTCCAAACGGGATCAAGTTCGATAAACTGAGATCCACCCAAAACCACCTGAATTGTTATTTAAATTGTAAGGAAACCTCAAGGGTCTTCTTGATATAATTATTTCCTCCTTAGGGAATTTTGGATCCGAAAGAGATTAATGGATAGCCAAAACTCAAATGAATTCAAACGTACCTCAGCCTGCAACTTCTCAACTTCATTTTTATGATTTTCTATGGCCTCATCAGCCGGATTCATTGCCATATGAACAACCTAAACAAAAAAATTCCCATTAAAAATGTAAAAAAATGGCCGAAAACCCCTAGCCCAATCCCCAGCGCACCTTAAATTTATCAATGTTATAGGCTCCCTTCAAACTGATCTGCTCCAATGTTATTTCCAATTCTTCCTTTCGCCGTCTCAGACGTTCATTTTCCTGCCGCAGCGATTCCAATTCATTTCTCAATTTTTCATAATGTTCCCCGCTGACCGGAGACTCTAAACTTAAATCGGGCAACGCTTTGGCCGATTGTATCTCTTTTTCTAGACTTGAACACATTTCCTTGTAGCCAGTCACAGTTTTCTCGAGCATATCCAATCTGAGACGTATTTGTGAGTCGGCTGTTAATTCCGATTGATTGCCAGTAACTGGAGAAAAAAAAATGTTACTGGAATGCTGGAAAGTTCTCAGCACAAAATACACTGGAAACAACAACTCACTGGTTAAATCTTTCTCGTAGTTCTCAATCAGCTGCTTGTAGCAATCTCTTTCCTTAGCCACAAGGACCAATTTCTTTTGGATTCGATGTAAACTTGCTTTGTGATATTTGAGCGATGTTTGCAAATCAGTATTGGCCTTCACATAGATTTCGTATTGCTAGAAATGAGAATTTAATTTTGAATGGCATGGTCTCTCCATAGATGGTCAAAATATAGAAGAAGTGGAAGTTTAATAAGAAGAGAGGGAAGTGCAAATACCAAAAACACATATGGAATGCTAAAAAATGTCTGAAACACTCCATAAATCTCCAGAAACCTAAAATAGAGAAAGCCAAAGCTAATAAAGGAAGAAAAGAATGTATGGAAGTGAAAGCTTTGGGAACGAACAAAACGCGATGGCCTATCTTCCCTCGTGGAACGACAAACGGCCTAATGATGATGATGATGATAGTAATGTTTACTAGGATGGATCAAAATGGTGAGATTAGAGAGATATAGAATTTGAAGCTTCAGTCCCGTCACCTTCTTCTCCAAAAATATTAAATGTTTCCGTACAAGATAAGACCAAGGACCCGAGAGACGAGTCTCTCCAATCATCAAAATATCTCGATTTATGTCATGAATACAGAGAAGAGAGAGGAAACAGGTGATACATGCAGTTCTTAGATGATTGAGCGATCATTAGTTGACCAGTGCTACCTCATTCGGTAGGGATTTATTTTCGCTACGACTATTCTCCATCTGGAAACCCAGATAGTTAGCATCATTCCAAGAACACTCAGGGGTTCCATACTTCTCAAGTTTTATGTGAGTTTTTGCTTAAAACTTTTATAAGAACTCTAGACTCCAGACGAATTCCAGCATTTTTGACAAATCGTAAAGACTAAAATAGGTCACCTGTCAATTGAGTTAGATTTACTCGCTTCCAACAAATTTAGACATAAAAAAGAGTAAAACAATTAAAACTGGTCAAGAAATTGGGATTAAGAACTATTGGATTGACTTCTGAATATGACAGTGTAAGATAAGAATATCGAAATGCATCGGTCAGAGTTGAGTAAATGTAAATTTGGTGGGAACAGGCAAGTAAGTGTAGAGAAAATGTAAGAATACGCGATGAACATGCATCGGAAGTGCCACACTTACCCTCTTCAAATCTTGAATTTGTCCACAAAACGAATCCTTCTCATTTTTAACCGAACATTTCTCATTGGTCATAATCACATCTTTCTGCAGTATATCCTCAATACGGGATCGAAGATTATTTGGCGATATGGCCGTATTCGGTGGACAATGATCGATGGCAATGGCTTTGTACAGTTTCACCTCCTTTTCCATTTGTTGCAATTGAGTTTTTACCGATATATAATCGGCATTGTTTTTGTCATATTTCTCCAGACGTGTTTTCAGATCGGACACCTCTTCTTCGAGCACAAGTTTGTGACCAATGTTGTCGTACAGATTTTTATTGTCTCGCCTCAGACGTTCCAGTTCTTTTTCCAAATCGGGTAATTTGGTTATGCGATTTTGGAATGTCTACAAATATTTGGTCGGATGAGTTGATGAATTTTTGTAGAACAAAATCGTAAAAATGTTACCTTGGATAGATCCTTCCATTCGCCAAAGGCAGCAATATCATTTTCAAGATCTTTAATTCTACGGATGGCTTTTTCGTGTTGCTGTCTTTCAAAATCATAGTTAACTTCCAATTCCGTATATTTGCGCGCTTTCTCTTGAAGTGCATCATGCGAATCTTGAAGGGATTCCAACTCTTCTTTCGTCAGTTCATATGTCTAAGTGTTTATCCTGGTTAATGTTTGTCCATTTTTTTTTTAATTAGTAAAAATTCAAAATTACCGATTCAATCCGGGCCAATTGTTCATTGAGATCATCAATTTCTAAGCCCAACTCGTGTCTGGATTGCCGTAAATCATGCTCCAATTCTTTGTTTGATTTTTGCAGTAAATAAATTTGCTCATCGTAACCGTGCTTCTGTTGGCTGAGTAAATTTTTAACCTAAAAAGCAATTGGGCCGGGGGAATTAAATAACAAAAATCGTTTCCATCTAGATTCACTTACTTTCACCAATTCATCCTTTTCGGACATTTGTTTCTTTCGAATGTACTTTAGATGCTTATCCAGTTCACGAACCTTATTCTGACTGTTGTCCAGTTGTTTTTGCAGACCATTTACTTTGTCCACATACATTGATTCCATTTGGGTATTAACCAAAGTTCGACTTTCTAGTTCTTTTCGTAATTGGACAACCTTAAAATAAACCAAACGATACATAAAGATAACTTAATGTGATTTTGGGTGGGGGGTGGTGGGGGGCACAATACCAAAGCATTATTTTCAATGATATCTGCCTTCATACGACGAACTTCCCATGGGCTTGATGCAGCTGATATATTGGAATTGTTGAGACTGTTTTGTGTTAGATTTTTGGTGTCATCTTTCGAAAAACTACTGTTCTCCCCAAACGAACGATTTTTGTCGATAGAAAGTTTTCGTTTTTTCGATACTGGAACAAAAAGTATGTACAGTGATCAGTGAACAAATCAACTAAGGTAACATAACCAAACATTTTGTCAAAAAATTACCTGATTCTATGGAATCGTTAAAATGATTATAACTTAATCGTTTGGGAATAATATATGATAAACTATCTGACGAAAACTGATCAAATATTTTGTCTATACTCGTCTTTATATCTTCCATAGCTTTGTCGTGGATTAAACGCGCACCGAAAGGAACAATGGAAAAACAAATACACTGGCACCTTTAATCGAGAATGTTTTTAGTCTGTAGCAAAATATACTTCTACTGAATTTAGATAAAAATCGCACACTATTCAATAACGTTTTAATCAAATTTCTCCATAAAAACAATTTAGAAATCCGGTTGGGAATAACAAAATGACTAAACAACCATTTTTTATATTTTAATCTGTTTTATCGACATGAGACACGATATTATGGGGCATGTTCACTTCACTTCCATTTCAACAAAAGAAGTACTAGATTATAGAAGGGAAGTGTGAAAATTCTTCCCATTGGGTGATATATTAGTTTAATAATAATGGAATTAATTGTGTACGCATACAATTTGTAGAAGATCAATTAGACAGTAAGTTTAAAAATTTAAAATTGGATTTTTTTTTTCTTATTGTGTTGCTTTTTATTACAACAATCGATTATATTGATCATTTTGAGAATGAATGATTGTTTTATACTGACATTTGTCGGTAATATTTTAATTTTTGAATAACTTTTTAATTGAAAATCTCACTCACTTAACTTCTATAGCGCTGCAGTCAATATATAACGCTAAATAAGATCGAACTACATATAATCTAGTACTTCTATTATTGCAACGACAACTTAAATTTAGTGTATTTGATAGTAAACAAATTCACTGCCAGTACTAGACGAAAGTAAGAAAATACTTTCGGTACTATTACTTTTTACAGAAGTGTGGACGGATGAACATAGATATAATGATCTTTTTTCTTTTTTTTTGCTTTTCAACTTTTCAAACGATACTACCCATTTTACCAAAATATTTTTCTCGACCTACAAAAATTCTTACTTTTCGAATACATGAAACGGCAGCACAGTTCACTGTCTAGTAGATAAAATTTAAAGTCAAAGTCAAAAGGCATTTATTGCAACTGTTTTTACACGACTTATATAGAATACAAAAATACTTAACGCCTATACGCTTTTTTTTTTAGATAAAATTTAAAAAAAATTGTGAAGTTTAGTGAGGTGATTTGATTAGACTTCGACGTCTGTAATACTCGTGACATTTGGAATGGGACAATTAGATTGGAATATGATAAGTGTGTTAGAGCGAGAAAAGCGTTTTATTGATATGGTGGATTCTACTTGTCAAAATTTTCTTAAGGTTTTTTTTATAAAAGCAGTAAAATATTAGTGAAAATTTCTATTCGTAATCCGTAATAAATCCGTAATTAGTAACTTGAAAACGGAATACCTTGTATTGCGTACTGGCGTGTACTTTGGATTACCCAAATACTGCACATCACTGATATAGGAGAAAGAAGACCTTTGACATTTGGGTGACTTGCGAAGTTTTTTTTTTAAATTTCTTAATTACAAAGAAAGTTACGAATTTGATCTAATTTTTGGTGTGCTCGACACGTATGTTACAAGCAATAAAGAACATTGTACTTTCATTAGTTAACTGACACTATTCGATATTGTGTATGATTTGAGTTGAAATATTTATGACAGACGACGCACAACTCCAGAGAGATGGCAACCCGACGAAGACCATTGCATCAAACACCCATATCACCATCGAATCATCTGAACTTTCGACCGGGACCCGGTGACACCGATGCACAACGTCGAGAGGCACGTGGAACACGGCCAACAACACCGCCGTCAACGGTTCAGGAAGTAATTTTAATGATGATAATGCACGTGTGCAAAAAGACAATATTCTTTGACATTAATCTGAAAGTGGCCTTATATCTGGGAAGTTTATTTTTGATATCTTTAATTGGAGATTTTATACCATATCCGAAGACGTACTTTGCCCGTTCCGACAATTTGTTCAATGTGTACTTTGTGAAATTGGGATGGGCATGGACGCTGCTCTTCAGTACACCGTTCATGATCTTGACATCGTACACACTGTGCTGTGGCGATGCTCAACGCATGGTCAAACATCATTTGGCCCGGATCATTATTGCCACTGGATTTTGGTTTGGCTGGACGAAACTGTTCAATATTATCGAAAGTGCTTATGGACGCTGTAATGTTCGACAATTTGATACGAAATCGAGTTGCCTGAAGGGTGGACATTTCTGGAATGGCTTTGATATATCGGGTCATGCATTTATCCTGATCTATTCCAGTTTAATATTAATTGAAGAGGCACGACCGATTGTCGGTTGGGAGTACATTAAAGAGCATATTCGCAACGAGGAACATAATCGTGCGTCTGGGGAAAAATCCAGCACAAATCCATTGAGAAATCTTAAAGACAAAGACATTAAAATATTGAAATACCTGTACGAAAAGTATACGCCCGCCATACGCTCTCTATTTATTGGTGCGACCGTTTTGCAACTACTGTGGGATGTTATGCTGGTCTGTACGATGCTGTACTATCACAAAATGATCGAAAAGATGGTCAGCGGCATTATTGCGATTTTAACGTGGTACGTTTCGTATCGTGTATGGTATCCGTCCCATTCACTTCTACCCGATTTAGCCGGTCAAGGTTTGTTTGCCTATCAAAAAGGTAAACCGCCATCATCGTCATTGCCGGTCAAACGATCGGGCAGCATAACATCACAGAGCCGAACGCCGACGGCCGATATACCGAAATTTATGGGAATGCCATTGTATGCCTTAAATGCTCAGCAACGGGCCGAACGAGCCGATAGCAATAAGAATAATAGCACAACATTTACATTTTCGTCGGGTGACCTCAATAATCCTTTTCAAGATTAAGATTTTTTCATAGTTCTTGCAATATTTTATAGTTTCATTACATCCATGGTGTTCAATTGTTTTTCATTTATTTTACATTTATCGTTGATTGTTAATATTTATTTTATTATTATTTATACTTAAATACATCCACACACACACACACACACACACACATACATATATATACTACAAATATAAATCCAATTATTAGGGAAAAATTCATTTTGACGAGCATGGGGTATCGTTTGGAGACGGACCCCTTGTAGTTGTTGGCATACATTTTCGAAGTCGCCATTCACAACTCTGGTTTTGAGCCAATAATGCTGGAAATACAATACAACCCTTAGGCCAACTTTGACAGCTAACATTTTGATTGAGATCAGTCGAGAAAATCTCTTAAAACACAATGCAGGCCGACTTTAGCATAAGAATTGGTTTTGTATTTAATGTACAGTGCCTGGCCAGTGAATTGTACGCACCCTCCATATATGAAGAGTGCGTTCAATTCACTGGCCACGTACTGTAGTATTTAATTTCGTCGATATATCCTTCCAGGTTTTTTTCTGTTTTTTTTTGGTTAACTTTAGGTGTCAAAGTCGGCCGGTGCTCATAATAGATCACATTTTTTGCCGATCTCAACTTCAACCTCGACGCAACTTTGTAATGTGTTTTGAAAGATTGTACTTTCCATATGTTCTATACTGTAGAGGTCAAAGTCGGCCGACCTTAAAAACTGTCAAAGTCGGCCTGGGGTTGTATAAGCTTTTTTGATCGGTCCTTACAAGTGGCGACTTTAAATGATCATCAAATTATTGCGACAAAACATTTTTTTTAAAAAAAACTTAATTTTTATCAAATAAAAAATTTAATAAGGGATGGAATATCCTGGGTGACGGGGGTTTTTTAGTTGGCGGATTTTGGTGTTAAAATTTTTTTTTAATTTAAACTAAAATTAAATTAAACTACTGAAGATATTTTTTTTAATTGAATTATTATTCCTACCCTTTACTTAAAGGGTTAATTTTTTGCAAATACTTCTTCACTGAAATTTTCTTAATTTGATTTTAGGCAAATTGAATACATTTGAAAATAGGGTCAACCCTTTTACGATCAACATTTGTTGATTAATATAAAAAAAAAATGGCTGACAATACAAAAAACCTTAAATAATATAAGTGTAGGGTGTTCTGTGTAAAATGGATCATCCATTTGGTGAGGGTCGAAAAAGGGAAAGTCAAAATAAGACGAACACGTCGCCAACTTCCAACAATTTCTAGAGTGAGTAGAAATTTGGAACATAAAATTAATCTCGTCAAACCAGACGTTCGCAAGTCCCTAACACCGGAATTTTTGCGTTTTCTCAATCAAGCTGACGGATTTAACAATTTTCTTATGCGAAGATTTTCATAAAATATTAGTTCTACGTTCTGGATATTAAAAATGGATGAAATCTACCCCGCCCACTGGCCCACACCAATTTGTTATATTATTACTGTTGTGAAAAATTCATCAACAAATAAATGAACAAAATGAATTATAGCTCATGCGCAGTTTCAGAGTATGTTAAAAATCGAAAGTAAAGTCAATTGTTAATTTAAGATTGAAATTTTCTTACTTTTTATATGAAAATGATACATTTACATATCTACTACACTATTTACTACACTACATAAACAATTAATTACATAAAATACACACTTTACTCTACAAAGGTGCACATTTTTTAAAATATATATTTTACGCGGTATATCGTCACACCCTACATCAAAATTGTCAGTTTATTTTATGATGATTGGTTTTTTTTTTTTGTTAAGTCATAGTTTTGTTTGGTATTGTTTTTTGAATTATTACTGTAAATAAATGTTATATAAAACCAATAAAACAAAAACAAAAAAAAAATTGCCCTCTTTCTTATTGTTCAACGATTCAAGGTCCACTTTGTACGTCGCTCTGTACAACAAAAACCGACGATACGGATGAAATTTTTTAAAATTGATAGACACTAGAGCTACAAAACAACCGAAAACGGGTGTGTGGCTCCTCGACTAAGAGTAAATCTGAAGAATCTTTCACTAGAGTATAGATTTGCTGAACAGCATCAGAACTTTAAAAAGTAATCGCCATTTTTAAACTTGTCGATTTTTATTGCGCAGAGTGTGTCGAATAACAATGCGCAAGTGCAACATTGAAATGCAATGTGAATTGTGATGAGCGACACTTTAGAATATCTTTAGTTTAGAACGTTTTTCATGGAGCGTGAATTTGTCATCGTTAATGAATAATGCCAAATAATATTTAAACATATGAAGAAAGAAACTTTTTTTCTAATTCATTAGAGTCCCATGGCCACAAATCCACACACCAAAATTTTAAATCATTTCCACAGGAAAATCATTGGAGTGGAATCCAAACCATCGGACTCCATCAGAGGAGAGGGCTGACTCTTGAAACCGATAGTCGTTAGGCATATTGTTGCTGTAAGCACCTCTACTACAACAATTCACCAAATGTCAAAGCCGCCATTGTTTCAGGTTTAGAGGCATATTTGTCCGCAGTTTAGCAGACATATTCACGTTGCCAGAGAAAAAAAAACCGATAAACGACACAAATACGCTCGGTATCGTTTTCAAGAGTAAGGCCCTCTGGTCATATCTGCTCCGACAAATAATCCAAATATGCTTGATTAACTTTGTAGATTGGAATTCAAATTGGACACCTTCCTTTTCTTCTGACACTTTCGAGAAATTTGAGATATGCACTTAGACTAAGTCAACAATATTAGCCATTCGAATTATGAGAGCTTGAAAAAACAAATCAAAAATCCTTTAGACAAAAAGGTAGAGGCAAATCAGAAAATCATAGGATACTGATTTTTGATTTTTTAATCTCATCTCATCTCTAGATGAACAAAAATGACCCGCGATATCTCAAAAACTAAGTAGAAATCAGGAGTGACCAAACTGTTTGGAATTAGGGGTTGTTGCCAAATTGGATGAATTTATGTCGGCATAGGCGAATTGTGGATTTTTATTTTTCCTGTGCAAATGGCCGACCATTGAAATTTCGATCAAAAAGCAATCTGCTGGCCTCAGTAATTAAATTAGAACAAAACATGATGTCAAATTGGGATTCCAATCATTTTTGTCTAATACATTTTTTTCGATTTTCTAACAAAATTTCGAGAAATTCGTCCAAATATGCAACTGGGAGTCAATTTGGTTTTTTTTTTCAAGAAATTTCTCGGTTTTCACACAAAGATGTGAAACTCGATGTCGTTTTCGCTTGAAATCAGTCGACATTTTAAAAAAAAATAAAATAAAAATTAAATTTTAATGGAAAGAAAGTTGTTTTGCGACTCTAAAAGGACACTAAAGTTCTCTTGATTCTGACCTACTATTTAGTCAATAAAAGTTTAGCCAGCGATCGATTCGATCTTATAAGTCAAGTCTGCCTGCCACTGGTCAGACACAAACTGGAAAAATGTTTGCCTTTGTCTTTGTTTATACAGAAATTCTGTCTGTTGTCGATTTGGTTTTTTTTTATTTGTACCAACTAAATTTGTGCCCAAGTCCAAGTCCACCAAGCCTTGGCAGAATCGATGTTCAAAATGTTTCAAAATTAGATCTTTAAAATGGAGAAAGCTCAAAATTGTGTCAATTTAAAAAAAAAAACCGCGGAAAAAACGGTCAAGATGTGCCTCATCAAATTTTGTTTAAATAGTCTCATGATGAAGGGATCAATAATTCTCACGATTCGCCACTGACAAGAAAATTGCTTGATGACCGCAGTTAACTCTTCGCACATTACATATTTACTCTATACTATACAGAGACTGTACTTAGAGTAATAAAAGTGTATTTACTTAATGTCCAGACTTTTATAGTTACAATACTCGGTAGCTCGGTAGCTCAAACATTTTGGTTATGCATCAGAATTTGTGTATAGTAGAGAGTAGAGAAAGTGCCTCTGTTTATAAATGGTTTTAGTGGAATTTCGCTGGTGTGAATTAATTATGCTTTTCTAGGCATCGTTAAAATAATAATTTAATTCTTAACACAATGCCCCTCCCCCACCCCGCCACCCCTTCCAAACTGAACGATGTTGCACATAAAACATGGTAATTAAAAATGATTTAAACAATCTGCACCGTAGTAAAATTGGTATCTCTCTAGCTATAAGTAAATATTTAATGTCCTTTACTATCCTTAACCATTAAATTGTAGATGATGAGTTGGGAGGAGGGGGAGGCTGTCTGGTGGTGGTTAAAAATAAAATTGTTTCTTGTCTCTTTTTCGCTTAAAATCTAAATTCAGCACTTTACTTACTATTACGCTGCACATTACATTCCAAGTTTCCATTTTACTAATTATTCTAGCAACTCCCCCTCCCCATGTCACTCTAT
>JANSTT010017664.1:0-16254 GCA_026745375.1 Platyura marginata | reverse complement strand
ATTACAAATTATATTTATAATATTTACTTACATTTTGTCATAAAAAAAATCTCACTTGACACATAAAAAATTGAATATCGACTAAATTTGTCAATATAGCAGTAACTCAATAGTTACCGACAAATCGACAAATTTAACACCAAAGTAGAGTGTTTTCCATGAAATTGGTGATAGACAGTTCAAATTCGTTAAATTTGTTAAAGAAAATTTCAGAGTAATGATACGTGCTAGACCCACAGCTGTGGCTATGTTTCTGCGCTGTTTTTTATTTGTTTTTGTGTTTCTTATAATTAAAAAAAAAATCGCCTGCACTATTCCATATTACTATAATACCTGGACAGGAAAATTCATTTACTGCTGTTTTATCGACATATTCGATTAAGTTCGATTGTTCTGTCCTTTTATTGTTAGTTGTGTAGCAAATATTTTTAAAAATGATGAATGATTATTAAAAATTTTAACATTCTAGGAAAATCTAAAGACTTTTAGTATAAATGAGGTCATGGATCACGAATGATCTTGCTTCATTAATTTAAAATGGTCTGTTTTCCAGAGAAATTTGTTTTTAATGAATTTAATTTATTAATTTATTTTTTTAAACAGTATTATTTATAACTGTACAAAAATACTTTCCAATAATTTCTTTCATAAAACAAGTGATCATTTTTTGAACCACATATTCTTATATAACTATTATAAATTCTTTAATTTTCTTCTAATATATATCTTTAGTTTTATATATGTATGTACAGTATATACGTAGGTATCAAATTTCGTATTTACTTGTATTTACTTACATAAGAAAATTATAAACCACCAATATCAGCTTGTTGTACAACTATCACTATATTTTAAAAGACATATTTCAAGAGAAAGAGAAATTTGAATAAAAAACTATAATAGATACTTTCGGTAGCAAATGATAATAATAAAAAGAGTAGGTATAGGTTCATACTTACTTATATATCTAATCTATACTTATCAAGAAATCTTATATGGAAAGAATTGTAAAGGTAAAGAAGAAAACTTCTTTTTAACGGTTTAAATGCAAGTTTTTATAATAAAAAAAAAGAATACGTAGTTATAAGTAGGTATTTCGGTATATGTATGTAGTTACAAAAAAAAAAAAATAAAAAAATACTGGTACTTGGAAATGCATAATAACATCTTGAGTGTTTTGAGCACTTATGCTTAATATTAGGGTTTTTGTGATATGACCGAGACCGTACTTAAGATTAAGTAAATGATGTTAAAACAGTGAATGAAGCCAAACAAATGTTTATGTAATTATTGTTGTTCTATCTTTACATGGCCGTTTTCTTTCGACGATCTAAAAACAACATGAATAATTCTCATTTCTTATGGTTATTTACCAGATAACCAACAAAAATGTATGTTAAGTATACATATTTTTAATGATTAATTAGATCTTCAATGTTGTCTTAAGTAACTGTACGCATAGGGATGGGACAGCCTGTGCAAAAAGATCTATTGGTCCCACTAAGAAAAAATACTTTTAAATAGGTAGTCAAATTTTGATGAAATGATATGACAATTTTATACAATTTTTAAAATATTTTTAAGTATATTTTATGAAAAACGATTATTTAATTAATATGAACCATAGCAAGAAAAAAACATTTTTTCAAAACAAAATTTTAAATTACCGACTTATTTTTGAGTCTTGACCAAAATTATTTTTACAACTTAACGCCCTAATACTTATGCAACTCTCTAGTAATGGCTGTGATCTTGTTCAATTTTGATTCAATTGTATTTATTTTCCAATTTTTTGAGTGTAGGTGTGATATTTAATTTTTTCAAAAATTATGTTTAACAAAAATTTGTCTCAGTGTAAACCTCCATAATTTTACGTAAACATTTGGTATTTTACTTTTATATTTAAAAGATATACAAAACTTAAAATGCATAATATTTATTTATGAATTAAAAGTTGTGACAATAAAACTCAACTAAGATCTTATCATATGCGGCAATAATAAGGAAAAAAAAATATTATTAAGAATGTAAATGATATGATCATCACTCAGCAAAACCCAAAAAAAAAAATTATTTCTCTAGACAACCTGTCAAGAACAATCATGATTATTTAGATTTTGTTATAAAATCTTTTAATGCTTTTTAATTTTATTTCTAGAATAAATTTTTTTGTTATTTATGCACGCCCGTATAAAATAAGCATTTTTTTTATACGTGGTGTCTTATACCTACATGTTGTAAATATAATTAATTGTTATAATATATGAATTGTAAAAATCTCCTCTTTAAACATTTTTTTGAATTTACAGATTATTTTTTTTTGGAATTTTTGAAACTAAAAGTTATCTTGATGATTCATTTAAATATTTCATTCAATGCTTCCTATTCGAAATACTTACATAAGTAGATACTTAAATCAACATCAATATAACATTTAAAAAATAAGAATGGAATGCAAGGCGCTATTAGTTTTTGATAAATTAATTTGCAAATTTAGAATATAGGACTCCATCAGTACGCCTACACACTGATTGATTTTATTTTTTTTTTTATAAATATTTAGTTAGAGGTCATAAATAATCTTGATTTGCTTATTTTTTACATATAATCGACAAAAATTCAAATTATTGTTATTCAATAATAAAATTCCGGATAAGTTGCTAAATGTATAAAATGTGTTTTAAATGAATTATTTATTGTATTTGAGGGGATTTAAATAATTTTTTTTTGGTTTTTAAAATTTTTCTTGTTGATTTAGTGGCATTTTGGAAATTTTAATAAATTATAAATCAAGATCATTTAAGATTGGATTAGATCAAAAATAACTAAATATCCTTTTAATATTTAATTAATAGTTTTTCCGTCTTAATTTGAATAATTATTAAATTAAACTGTACAAGATCTAACAAAAAAAAAAAACCAAAGTATTTTGTGGTTTCTAAATTTTAACGCCGATTAAGATAAATTTTTCGGTTGAACTTGATTTTTTTTAACAAAAACTCTAATGTTGAAAAAATTAAAATTAATAAATTAGTTTTTTTTTTAAATTAGACAAACCTCTCCAAAAATTAAAATTTTAAGATAACAAAATTGAAATTTATAGCTGATTT
The DNA here is from genome assembly GCA_026745375.1 of Platyura marginata. Lineage (NCBI taxonomy): Eukaryota > Metazoa > Arthropoda > Insecta > Diptera > Keroplatidae > Platyura > Platyura marginata. The sequence continues at coordinate 13,144 of JANSTT010017664.1, read as the reverse complement.
AAAAAATGAAAACAGTTTTTGTGATTTTTTTCATAATTTTGTTTTTTGATATAAATTTTTGTTTAGGGTAGTAAGGACTCCTTCCATCACATATTAGATGTTTTCGTGCCTGATCTATTTATTTCTATATTAACCTTTAAAAAACGGAGTCCCCGCGCAAAAAGTGGGTTTCGCGTATATTATTTTTAGTAAGTAGTATGAGTAAATTTATATAAGATTAGTTAAATAATTTATTTATTTTAAGGAATTCAATGAAGTACGTGATGTATTTTTATACTGGTGCTAATATGTCTTAATTATTATACAATAAAATTGGACTACCTGAAAAAAGAACGAAAACAAAAATTTTTTAATTAATTACTCATTTTTGAGGATCTAAAATCCTCCAATCCGTATTTTAAAGATTAATATTAATGTAACCTAAAAGTTTTGATATGTATTTTGTTTATAGAAGTAGGCACTCATTCCATCACATTTTAGATGTTTTCGCATCTGATCTACTCATTTCTATATTAATGTAACCTATCGGATACCTCTACATGATAAAGTAATTCATGAGGCATATAAAAGATAAAAAATAGAAATTATCAAAACATGTTATAAACGTATTAAAATGAAATAAACAAAAAAAAAATTATCTCCTTTGTCGTAGGTATAAAGAATTTTTTTTTCTTATCTTTAACACCTACTAAAAAATATATAAAATCAACCCGAACTATATAAAGGTTAAGGCGCACATAGTTTTTTTTTTTTATATCTCTACCGCATAGTATTAGGCATAGTGTACGGTTTATCTATTGTTGATCGTTTCATAAAGAGGTAGAAAAAGGTCTGTTAATCGAATATAACAATGTCTTCAAAAGGTACACGCGCATTGAACTTGTTTATAAAATTATTCTATCTGGGCGTACATTTAATTTGACTAATGATCTATGATGGCAGTCAGTTAGCTTTAAATAATAAAAAAAAAAAAAAACTAAATTATTAATTCAATGGTCATTAACACCAAAGAAAAGCTTTTTTTTTGTCATTTTGAATAGACTTTTTCACGCTGTCAGCTTAAAGTATTACCAGAACATTTAGATAATCAACAACATTTAATAATGTTTTGAATATATAATTTATAAGAAACAAACTAAATTATAGTAAAGTTATTAATGGAATTATTAATTTTATTGTTATTGTTAACTATTACAAAAAGAATTTAAAATGGATGAAACAACTATTATCGTTTAAAATTTAATTTATGAACTTTTATATAGTTGAGCTGCTAGACGCTTAAATATAGTAATTCTTAAGCACATCAGTTTACACATACATATAATCGTATATACGAAGAAAACCAATGATAGATGATGCCTTTTTATACAAATAAATGTTATTTCTGGTATATTATAAAGGGAATGTCTTAAATGTAATTAATTTTCCAAATACAAAATGTCTCGTATCTTTGTAAATGAGCGCACCACATATAACAAAACTTCTAACATTTCATTCGATTTACATTAATTTAGACAATTAAAAATGAAACATGCAATTGTAATTTATACTCTACTACTTGTTTGTTGGATTATTATAAAGTTTATTTAATTTCATATGATGATTAATGTAGGACACATAAAAGATCATAAAACTGCAGTTGCAACAATTTATGATAATTAAAAAAAAAAAAAATTATAATTTGGTTTGGTGACGCTATCTACTAGCAATGTTTAATGATGAAATGTCATCAAAACATAAAACAATAGCGAGATTAATATCATCGTGGGACTATTTTTTAAAAATTGATTAATTTTCATTTTTAAACAAAATTTGGGGGTTCGACGAACATCTTGACTGATTTTTTGTTGGCAGATGTTTCACAATTTTGAACTTTCTTATTACTAAAGATATGATTTTGAAACTTTGTATATTTTGAATTACCAGTATTTTTTCCTAAATAACATTTTCGGAAAAAGTTAACCCTTTGAAGCCATTACATTTTAAAAAAAATAAAATTCAGCTAAATTTGTTCAGGGAGACTTTCTTTATGTTCTTAGTGCATTAGCATATTTTTAAAAGTAAACCTTTTAAAGATACCGTTTCACCATTTGGACCTTTGAGGGTTAACGTTTTCTAAAAACAAATTTTTTTTTGAAAGTATTTACTTTATGAAAGCAATTTGCTTTGAACCTTTTCATGTTCAAAATGTATATGTCTGTGGAATTTTCTCCGTGTTTCGCCTTTATATTAAATAAAAAAAAACTAAACTCCTTTTTTTCAGAACGCCTTTATTGAGTGTCTAATTAGAATTGATTTTTATTGTACATTTTTAGGTAATTAATAGTTCAAATGATTGTAATTACAGTAGTGTTCATAATTTTTGATACACTACATGTATATGTATTTTTTTTTCATTTTCTTCCATACTGCAATCCGGAGCAGGCATGCTGACAAAGAATATTTTTGAAACTATGTATTTAAGTACATAACAAACGATCGTTAGGAAATATCGGTAATAGTTGAGTTAAAATGATAAAAATGGTAAATAAATATCTGTTTAGCGAGAATTTGCCTAATTACCACCATGTATGAATGTTGTGTCATGCCAAAATAATAAATTTTTCTTTTTTATGATGAAAATGTATTAAAATGAGAAGTACTAGAATGAGAAAATAAAACAAAATGTGTAATGTAGATTATTAGTCTGAGATTTGCACATGGCTATTAATTAAACTACATAGCTTATGCGTTGGCGTAGGTTCATATTAGAACTAAAATAATATAGGTACATACAGACTTTGTCAGTTTTTCACATTTTAGACATTTTATTGTAGATGAATTCCAAATCAAGAACATATAATTTGTTGATATGTAGAATGTTCTTTCTAATTACTTAGAGTTTCGACAAAACTTTATCCATAAATTTTGTTATTTAAAACTTAATTAATTCTAGAAATTTAATATATTCTATCGATTTAACAGTTTTTATACAATTAATTTAAAAATAGTTATGAAAGTCTTGCTGCTCTACATCCGCAAGTCTAAAATCTGAAGGAGTATATATACATAGTTTTTCTTTTACTTATTCCTTTTGCTTCTTGCACTGAAAAAATAATCTATTGTTATGCTACCTGCAACCTGCACAGACGGAATAATGGAAAAATTTAAAATAAATTTTTTTTAATTTTGCTTATTACAAAAAAGGAACAAAATTATTTTCCCAACAATTTTGTTTCTATGTTGCACTTAAAAAGAGTCTAATTACGGTATTATAAGAAAAATGGAAATGCTTAAAAATATCGGTTCAAAAGAATACCTCAAGTGCTGCATTTCTCCACATAAATGAGCTTAACATGTCAATTCAGATAAATGTTACTGGAGTATTATACGTGTACAAGGTGATTCACATTCTAATATAAAAAAAAATATATATGGGGCAGCATTTGATTTAACCCTTAAAAGCATATAGTTGAAGAACTGCAACATATTTATTTTTTCTTTAAAAATGGTTCTAGGAACTAGAGAAGTGTATAAAGGAAAAATTAATATGTTGCAGTTTTGCAACTATATGCATTTAATGGTTAATGCAAATCATATACGGACCTAAAACAATAGTATGTAGGTGAATTCCCGAAACTTTATCAACTCCCACGTAACAATATGTACTATGTATGTATATTGAATATATGGCTATTCACTGAATATTGCTGAATTTGCATTTTCATATAAACAAATTTCAAAACTCAGCTAACTAATTTAAAAGTCAACAAATACTTAGAGCATTGATTTATATTTAAGAGTCTAAACAATGCGTCATCCATTTCTTTATCTACAATGGTAAAGAATTCTTGCAATTCATTTCAATAGAATTAACAATAAATAAAATACTTATGTATGGATATTATCTTAATCTTATTTCATTAGAATTTCATTTTGGATATACATAACTATAATGAATCTTTATTGCATTAATTTTTAATTTTACTGATTAAGCAATCTTTTTGTTTAGAATTTTGTCGATATGCCATAAAATGTAGGTTTTTTTTTATTATCATAAAATTTCATCATTAAAGTTGTCCTGAGTGTTTCTTGAGAAAAATGGTTATAATGAAAATTTGATGTCAAGACGTTATTAAAACAATTAATTGTATCGGCAGATACCTTAATAGATTTAAGACTTGTTCGAAACTTACAGCTGAAAACATTATAAACAAAGAAAATCATGATAAGAGCGAGTTTAAATCGTGCTATAAGTTAATCTTAAAATTTATAATATTTTGAATTGTCTGGAAGGAATAAATAATTCTAATAGATATTTAGTCATTTAGTGTTAATTAATAAATTATTAATTATTAAATAATTAATAAATACAAGAAAAATAAACTGACCTTGAGCATATTCAATTAAATGGACAATATGTTGAAATACAATATTGCAATATGTTTCCTTTAAAGTTTCCATAAGAATGGAGGAAATAACATCAAAACTTTCATTTATTATTGTTTTTGTTTTAACCGATTTGTGCGGAAAAACGAATGCTGCGATATCGATAGAAGGAACATTTTTCCGTATTGTTGAAAATGGCAAAATAAGTCTGTAATATTTCCTAAAAGGACATGTTTGTTTAATGTTCCATGTGAAAACATGTTTCTTTTATTCATATTATAGGATTATGAAAATTTTTCAAACATTTCTTGCAAATGTTTCAATATGTTTATGCAGTGTTTCCTTATGGTAACCGTTATTTTACTAAGTACACGTCATACTGTTTCTTACCGAACGCATTGAATACGGAAAGTAAAATCGATGAATCTACCTCTTTTTAATTAATTAATTAATATAGAGAAATTTAAGAAATTAGTCACAACTACCACAAAATGGTGGTCAATTTAAAACAATTGCATTTGTTGCCTTGCACATACATATATTAAACGAAACTTTTCTTTCTTTTCAGAAATCAATCCAGAAAATAGTGCTCCGCCTTGGATCATGTCATAGTAGTGAAATAGAACTAAATCCAGCCTAATTTAAATATAAGAAATTTGTGATTTATTGAACAACAAAATCAGTGAATCCCATTTGAGTAAAAAAAGCAAAAGAAAAAAATGTTAAACCTCGTTGCCGCAGCAAAAATGCGGCAGACGGGTGTTTACAATTCTGTTAATATACGCAACAATAAAATGATGCTCTTAATGGCGCTACTATTAACAATAAATCTGACATTCGTCACAAGTAATCGATATGAAGATTTAATATTTGATTCAACGAAAAATACGGTATCACTTGTCCTACCACATGACACATATCCAGGTTTTAGTATCAAAAAGATATCACCATCAACAAATTCATCGAAACAATTCATCTCAACGCCATCATCGTTCACATTGAATCGAGAATTTTCCAAATTTTTTACGGTACTGGACAATGGCATGCTGATAACAACATCAGACTTATCACCGTTGGTCAATAAACCAGTAAATCTGGTTGTTATGGAGGAAACGCCAAATTCCACCGAAAAACATCAATTGCAATTGTTCATTATGGACCGTAAGGATATGTTACGTTTTCCGGGCGCAAGCCTTGAAGTATTTGGTGAAGTTAAAGAAAATCAAGAATCAGGCACTAAAGTTCAGGGTGTTCCTCTGTTGCAAGCCAATTCGGTTAGCGGCAATAAAGCGATTACCTATTCAATAACTGGCGGTAATGCAGATCATGCGTTTACATTGCAAAATAGTGTAACCAAAGAAATGAAAAACAGTTTAACTGTAAAACATGGTGAAAAATCTGGCATATGGCTTGTGACCAGAAAGCCATTAGATCGAGAAATGAAAAATAACTACACGATTTTTGTTCAGGCAACCGATGATGATGGACTGGATAAGGCTACATCGAAAATTGCTATAACTGTTCTGGATGAAAATGATAATCGGCCAATATTTAGTCATTCAGATTATAAATTTTCGGTAGCTGGCACAAAGACGAAAAATCTCGAAGGTAATTCAACCGTTGTATGGAATCGATTTACCAGCATTGGTCATATTGAAGCAAAAGATTTGGATGGCGATAAAATTTCATATAAACTCTTAACACCAAATAATTTCGTCATTATTGTTCCACAAACCGGTGAACTATTGCTTGCTGGTGAACCGGAAAAATCGGAAATCCTACTTAAAGTGGAAGCACACGATTTACGTACACCAAGTTTAAAATCGGAAAAACCGGCAGATATTCTTGTTGAATTTGTTGCGCCCGATCCAACGTCCGTTGTTGTACAACATTTATCACATGACGAAACATTTAATCAACATTCGCATCGACGTGATAAGAGACGAGTTACGCGCGCGGTTCGTCCAACGAAACGTATTGAGTTTACGGAAGCGGATGGTGATTCGGAGGGTAAAAGTGTATTTCAACTGGAAAAGGAAACGGATCGGGAAACATTTAAAATTCGTGATGAAAATCCGTGGGTGACAGTTGAACCAAATGGTGCAGTGCGTGTAAAGAAGAAGTGGGACTATGAGGAATTGGGTCCAGAGAAGACCATCGATTTTTGGGTTATTATAACTAATTCTGGACAAAACGGTAAGTGGATTTTTTAAAAATTAAATACGGTCCGTAAGCATATCTATTATTAGGTATTTTTAAAAAGGGGTTTTTGAGCTTTTTTAATCACATATATGTTGAGCTTCTTATCTTACCACCATCTTATAAAAAAACCCCTGTATATTGGCACTCATAGATTTATATGAAATTGATTAAGCATTGTCTTAAGGTGTTTAGGATTAATTCCCATAATGAACTGAATAAATACCCAAATTATCTTATTAGAAAGAAAATGCTATTGTCATTTAAAAAAAAAAAAGGAAAAGGTGGGTAATTGAAAATAATTTAGTATACTTAAATGTTAGATATACCTAGCGCTATTTCAGCTGGTGAATATATTATTCAAATTTTTGGGTTTTTCCAATTTTGTAAGTTTACACAAATAAAACAGGAAGAAAAACAAGCAGATTTGTCATACTTTTAGATTTTTAATTTGGGATTGAATTTGAAGAAAAACAAACAATAAAAAAAAAAACCTAAACCCTCCAATTTTTCTACCCATTGTAAAAACATTTGAGTCTTGTATCTAATTATAATATACCTAAAGAGCAAAGAGTGTGAACCTACTGTACATATATATATTGTATTCTCTATGGAAGGAAAAATGTTAAAATTCATGCGTGCCGAGGGTCGCACATGTCTTGCGCACATGGTGTTCGGCAATATTCTTCTATGAGTTTTTTTTTTTTATGATTGTAAAGAATTTTTATCAGAGAGGCAAAAGATTTTTTATGCAGCAACATTTTTTTTTTTTAAATTATTTTGGTTATTAATTGTACAAACACCTTTATCGACATTTTGTTTCGTCATTCAGTCATTTGAAATGATTGTAGTAGAGCTTTAAAAGCTTTTTTATAATAGATTATTGGAAATTGCTTTCATTAATTCATTGTTAGAAAATATATAGAAATAAATATGAAAAATCGTAGATAATATGTATGTATGTATGTATGTATGCAATGGAGTAAAATACAAATTTAAATTGGGTTTTACTTAATTACGCAAATCGTTTGGTATCTCAAAATTATAAATCAGTAAATTCAGCTTGAATTATAGTCTTGGTGAAATGAAACTCTTCTATACTGAAGGGTGGCGAAGAGTGATAATTAATTTAGCAATTACGTAATATAGAAAAAGATATTACTCAAGTGGCACAATTTATTAGAAAATTTCAAAATATGTTTGGAAATTTAAAATGTGTAGGGTAAGGAGTAATGTAAATACATACGCATCGAAATTTCTGCACAGTAAACAGACGCGCCTATTTTTTTGGTTTTCACATTAATCTCTATCGAAAAAAAAAACTTTTTTTTTTGGATCTTTTATGTTGATGTATGGTCATCGAAAACATAAATATAAAGTAGACATTACCTACTTATTGCTAATACTTAATTACTATTATAACAATCAATCAAATGACTTACTAATCAGTTATCAATTATTATACTCTCATCGTAAGTCATTTGATTGATTGTTAATTAATTAAAATTGTGCATATGACGTTAGGTCCGTATAGTCAGCAAACAACCCAACTTTTTAGGAAACTTTGTCGAGACCGGAATTCGAACTTCGTCAAACTCGAATGTCTACTAACCATTAATCTACCAATGAAATTTTATTATTATTATTTTCTACTAAAAACTAAATTACAGCTAAATACTTATGCTTTGCCGCCGGTACTTTATACATACATCTACAGGTAGGTAGGTAAATTGTAGGCTTATTAATAAGAGAACAGTTTGTTATTATTAATATTACCATCGATAATGAGTTATACGAATCTCTCTCTAATTTCCTATTATTCGAACATAAAAAGTTTTGCTATATGTACAAAATATAAAATAAATCAACGTGTGTCAAATTGTTTTTTGTACTTTGTTTTGACGAAAATGATATGCTGATGAAAAATGCGCTTTCTTTCTTATAAATGAATTTTTATGATATGCTAGAAAAATATTGATGAAAAATGCGCTTTCTTTATTATAAATGAATTTTTCGTGTCCGGGAAATGTAACTGTAATCAAAGTCTATTCGAGTCTATTATTTATAACAGAGAAATAAGAATAACTGTGTTTAAGATATATTTATACATAAAACCACTGTTAAATATCCTTTTACGAATAACTGATCTTTTATTAAATTTTCATTCCAAGGTAAAAAAATAAAACTCAAAAACAACAAATGTAGATACTGAAAATATTTATTTCGTTTGATTTCATAAATTATTTTAAATAATTTAATTTGCTTACGTTTGAGCATCGCTAACATTAGATATGTAGGTATACGGGTACCTACGTATCATACATTATTAAATATTAATATAATAATCATTATGAATTCATATAAAACCAAACAACAATTGTTTGTTACATAGAGTTAATTAAATTCAAATATTCTTACATTCAGTGCGGAAGGATGATTAAAAACAAATGTCAGTTTTTTGTTCATATTTGGATGAAATATTCCTACTGTTCGACAGAGTCGTAGCCGAGAATACGTGACCTACACCCAGTGGGGGCTCGTGAGAATTATTGATCTGTTAATCATGGGACTATTTTTAAAAAAAACTTACGTCATTTTGATGGAAGATATCGAAAAAAAATTTAGTGAGGCTGCGAACATCTTGACCGTTTTTTGGCGGTTTTTTAAAAAGTGACCAAATTTTGAACTTTCTTAATACTAAAAATATGATTTACAAACTTGGTATTTTTGAATTATTATTTTGAATTTCAAGCATTTTTTGCCAAATAAATTTTTTTGAAGGTTTATACATTTTGATCATGAAAGGTTCAAATGGTGCCTTTAAAGAGTTAACTTTTAAAAATATATTATTGCAGCAAAAACATAAAAAACAACTCCCTGAACAAAGTTATACATATTTAATTTTTTTTTGGTTAACCCTTTCATGTTCAAAATTTATGAACCTTACAAACCAACAAAAATTTTATTTGACAACAAATGCTTAAAATTCAAAATAATATAGAAATGCAAAGTTTGAAAACCATATCTTTAGTATTAAGAAAGTTCGAAATTAGGTCACTTTTTAAAAAACCGCCAAAAAAACGGTTAAGATGTTCACAGCATCACCAAATTTTTTTTCGGTTTCTTTCATCAAAATGACATAAGTTTTTTTTTTAAAATAGTCTCAGGGATAAATAATTCTCATGAGCCACCACTGCCCACACCCCCCAGATTTTTTCGGCCCTCACCTCTTACCACTGAAAGAATTTTTATCATACATTAAGTTCTTTTTTCCATACATAACCTTCATGCATAAATGTAGATCATATACGTTGAGTATCTCCTAATAAGATTTTTCCGATAAGATTTTTTATTGTAATTTCGTTTCCCTTGAAATTCGTTTTTGGCTTTGGGCCTGTATTTCGAATAGAGGTTAAAGAAAAAAACCCATGTTTGGTTTGTTTTTAAGAAACCGACCAAATGGCTCAGTGGATTGAGTGGTTTTCTTTGGAGCGGGAGGTTACGGGTTCAAATCCGACTGGGGCAAATCATGAAAATGTTTTTCTCTGGCATGTTAATTTGAATCTGAGGCCGGGTGGTTGGATTTCACTTAAAAAAATCTAATAACGGCATTATCTCATAAAAATAGCATTGCTTAAATGGCGGTGAAATATCGAGCATTTGAAAGGTTTCCGTAAAAAAAAGAACACCTCAAATGCTACATTTTCTCACTGAAGTATTACACAATAGGTCTAAATAAAGGCCGCAGTGTAGGTGATTCATAAAAAATCACACTTCTATCAAAAAAAAAAAAAAGAAATGTTCAGCCTTTTTGCTTTTGATAATAACGGAATGTTTTTGGTTCGATTTCCATTAGAACAAATCAATGAAGTGGATGAGATGATTAACGTGTGAACGAATGTTTCCAATTCCATATCTGTAGGTGATTTAAAAGGTGAAATATTTCCGTAGTAAATTTCAAATAAAAATCAATTTTTAAATCGTAAGCTTAAACTAAATATAAATATGTACCTCAATGCAATAGAGACCCTACTCTAATAGTAGTTAATAAAGACCGACCAAATGGCTCAGAGCAATAAATGATTGGCTTTGGAGCGGGAGGTCGCGTGTTCAAGACCGACTGGGGATGAAACATGAAGTGTTTTCTCTGGTATGTTGAATTAAATCTGAGGTCGAGTGGTTGGATTGCACTTAAAAACAGTCTAAATAATGATATTATCTCTAAAAATGGCAGATGTTTAAAATAACGTAGAAATTGCGAGCATTTGTAAGGTTTCCATAAAAAGAACACCTCAAGTGCTACTTTGTTCTACAAAAAGAGCTTGTCATGTCAATTAAGATAAATGTATAAAGAGGGATGTCTAATGGGCCCATCTATTGAGGCCTAAGGAATTTCAGGCGCGCTAGGGCGCCCGCCTACTCACACTAACTAATAAAGTTTTTATTAATGCATGTTACAAATTGCGTCTCAAAGTTATAATACCCTTTGAAATCACACTATATGGGTATAAAAAGCATACTAATTTTAATATTAATCCTAAACCGCGTGATATATAAAAGAATTCTCTGTCACGTTCATAGTATTATTACATTTTTCGTAATTTATGTAAAACCTCAAATATATATATATCTTCTAATATTATAAAAAAAAAATATTTCCTAAAAATATGCTATTGGATTATTAATTTAATTATTCTTATGAGTAAATTGAATAAATTCTATAACCGAAAAACTAATAAAGGCACGCGATAAGAATTTTCCAGGTCTTATACGTTCGAAAAGTTTCTTCTCATTAATTAAATTAAAGGGATTTGTATTATACTCCCATAATAGGAAACTATTTGTGTGTTAACAACATCTTAACGAACATAGAGGAGTGTTCTTTTTAGATAATTTTATATAAACTGACAAATGGGAATATTAATTAATGAAAAATATTATTTTATTTCTTATATAAAACTTAACAATAGGAGCGGTTTATTATACCTAAACTTAATAGCTACACTATTCCTATAATCTGTTTAATTTAATATTTTTGGTTTGGGATTGTTAGTTGGGTATCTATGTAAATATGTATAATTGTATGCCTACCTACCTACATACATATATAAATATGTATATAAAATGAGCATATATAGGATATAGAAAATATTTCTCAAGGATTTAATCCACTCAGAATTTATTTAATTATAAAACTAATTGACTTTCAGAATAGAATACTATGGGGATGGGTATTAAAACCATTTACCTGCATTCTCTTTATACTTTGTACAAGTATATCTATTTTATTTTCTCTGTTAGCCGTTCTCAGAAAGCTGGAAATAGAAAGGATCTATAAAATGTTTTTCATTCTACAGATATATGTAGAAATTTTTCTTGTGATGTCACACCAAAGCGAATTACATCCACACACACACACACACACACATCTACAATCTTAAAATGAAAAATAAATGAACTAATTACATTTGAAATACACAGAGTTATTTTTTGCTTGATATTACTTGAACATGTACATAAACAATATTTTAATGTCTTCTTTAAATTGAATCACAATCTGTATAAAATATGTGCTTAATTAGAAACGCAAAAAAAAGTCTTCCTAATGTCAAGTGGGAGAGCATTTTTAAGAAATATATAAAAAAAAATCGTACAATGAAGATGCTTTTTGAATTTTAATAGTTAACATTTAAATCCGGGAATTGTCAACTAGCTAACAGCTAACATCAACTTGACCTCCATTTTGACGTAGTTTTTTAAAAATATTTTTGCTAATTGAAGGTGAACACCAGTGTGTTGAATATATGCATTTTTCCCTTGGAATCGAGGCTATATACCAGGGGTGGGCAACCATGAAGCCAATGAGAGCCGCATGCCGGTTTTCATATATTATAAAGAGCCACATTATATAACATGTGCCAATGATTGATTTAGACAAAATATCTTTAAAGATAGTGAAAATAAAAACGAGTATTTTAATTATGATATTCATTGACTTTTAATATGAAGCTTTAAAAGAAACAGATTTTAATTTTGGATGCGAGCCGCACTTGTCTCACTGAAGAGCCGCATGCGGCTCTCGGAGCCGCATTTGCCCACCGTTGCTATATACAGTAAAGCCCAATACCTCCTATATACATAACTGTATATTATATTACATACATATGTATATGTATGTCGACCTAGTGACTAAAAGCCGCCCTTGCCGGAAATATCTACGCCAGTAGCTAAAGGGACTCAACAAATTATTATGAGCGCCATTTTGAATAAAGACCATTTTTTGTAATTTATTTTTATGTTTTTATCACAAAAGGTCTACCGAAATGTAGACCAACGAAATGGAATTACGCTAATTTCTTCAAATGTACCAATTTCTCATGTGTCCAGAACATGAGAAAAAACCAGTAAAGAATAAACCAATTTTTCCCAATTATAATATTATTTACAACTTTGTCCGTGTCTATTTTGTCTGTACAACAAATATTATTGGGTAAATTGAATAAAAACCCTAGAAATGACATAAAATTGATTGCAGCGCCATAACGATATTTCGTGGAACTTTTTAGTCTATGAATGA
>JANSTT010017663.1:0-16257 GCA_026745375.1 Platyura marginata | reverse complement strand
AAGCAGTGTCCGGATTATAACGTACACAATGCAAATTGTAAAGGTGTCCGGATTACCGAGTGTCCGAATTACTGAGTGTCCGAATTACTGAGACACCACTGCATTTACAAATCTATGTATTGTATATACATTTTACAATTAATTACCAACAATTATAATGCTAAATATTTTAATGTTCACATTAGCACAGAGACCATATAATGTACAAATTTAATTAGCTTTTAATCACTTTGACTTTGTTTAGGTAATAGTGCAAACTTTACTTAATAGAAACTTCAAATTGTTGTTATAAAAACATTTTATAGCGGCAATATATTTCAAAAACTTATGTTTTCAAAGAAATCTATAACAAAAATCTTATTTATTTGTTGAATTTGAAGGTTTTTTTTTTAGAGCTACACTCTTAAAAATAATTATGTTTTTGTAGGGCAATATTATATGTCAAAAAAAAAATTGCAAAATATTTTATATAAATCTGTAAAATCAACAGTAAAATTTTAAAAAATGTTGGGATATTACTTTACAAATAAAAATATTTTTGGAGTTTAATATGTCGGAACTCGGAAATATTTAAATTTTTTTTAGAGTGTTTTAAAACTACATATTTATAAATTAAATGGATTAAAATCATACTCCATATTATTTGAGGAGTTCTATAGCTATGTTTTTAGTCTTAAAGTTTGATTCGTAGTAAAACCTATATCATATCGATAGCTTTATTTACAATACTCGATAACTCATTTTTATGTCCTATTCAGGAGACAGTGAAAACTTTATTGTTTCGTAGCTTAGCGGATGGTCAAACATTCCAAAAAAAAAATTTAATTTTTAAAACAATCTTTTTGTGATAATTTTACCATAGGTGCAGGGTTGCATAAACATCAATTTTGTGCAATAAAAATAAAATCGGTAAAAACGAGTTATCGGGTATTTTATATAAGCCATCGATATATTTATTATAGCAAACAAGTCAATTAAATAGAAAATTTGGACTATTTTCGTTGGTATAATTCTCGATCAGAAACTTAGACTCTAAAGAAAAATGATGAAAATTCGAAATAAGGGTCCTTAGATGAATTCTGGGTCCGGTTAGACTACAAGATGGCTCATTTAGATTACGGTATAATGATAAATGTCAGAAGAAGTTAAACGACCCAACATTAAGTAAACTAATAAAATTAAAGCAGCTACTCGTACAATGGGCGGGCCATATCATCCGAATGGATAAGAATAGAACGGTGTACAATCTTCTCTCGATTGGTCCTGATGGCAAACGTAAAAATGGCAGACCAAAATTAAGATGAATAGACGCCATAGACAAAACTACCGAAGAATTAGAAAAATTAAATTGGTGGACAATAGCCACGGATAGAACCTGTTGGAGACAATTTATTCAGGAGGCCAAGATTCAATATGGATCGTAGAGCCAACAGTAAGTAAATAAATAATTCTCTATATTCCGTTTTTTTTTTTATTCTAGATTTTTCTTGAAAGGTAATTAAAATTAAAATCATCTCAATTTGAAAATCTGACAACTCTGTAAGTAGATGACAGGCTCAATTAGTTTTAATTCTGTTCAGGATGTTAAATGATGTATTTTTAGTTGTACATGTAATATATCTACATTTAAGCTATAAAAAACAAAATTGTAAAAAACTCAATGGGAGACAAACAAAAAAAAATCTTTATTTATGTATAAAAAAAATGCAATTCATCAACATCATTCAACAATGAAGTAAATGTCGATTAATTTTTATTGTTGCTAGAACCAGACATAGCCAGATTTAAATTTTCTTAAATTATAGAAAAAAGAAAAAGACTCAAATACCTATATAATATTTTTTCTTAGTTTTTTTAAAATTTTGAAAATTGCTAAGACTTTTAAATATCTATGTCTACCTTTCGAGAATCACTCATTTATTTTTATTAATAGATATAATAAAAATAAAATCGATATTTAAAACAAAATTAATATCATACACGCACTACATTTAAACAAAGTAATTTACAATTGTTTGTTTCCGTATGTTTTTAAAATTTTTTAATTACATCCAATATTTTTTCTAATATTTTCAAGGTCGCTTATATATACAGTACACATGTACATTACATACCTGTATTGAATAACCAAATGAAATACTTTTTGCGCTTAAGCGATAAAAAATACTGTACCAATAATATTATACAATTTAACACAAGACATTAAAATAATAATCACCACATGTCCATATCAAATGATCTGCAGGTAGAGTTATAATTTCGTTAATTCTTAATTAATGGACAGAACTCACTTTTTTTTAAAATGTTAAGTATAAAAACTATAAAGAAGTTATCATAAAATGAAAAGTAAAATAATTAGTAAAATTTAAAAAAATTCAAAAACAATCACATATGGTTTTTAGATAAATAACTACAGATATAAACAATTTACATTAAAATATAATTAACTTAAATATACACTGTAACCGAAGTAATGTACCGACCACAATGCCTTGCAATTTGCTTTGGCATATTAGTTGGTAGCGCCAAGGTAGTTTTTAATGTAACCCTACCATTTTGCTAGCAAAATTGCAATTCAATCGATATAGAGGGGGTAATTGGTAAGGTCTGTATAGTAGCGCTTTTATCTGAATGGAGAAATTGCACTACATACTTAAAATGTGTGCGTTATGGACCGTTTTTAGGAGATAAGTGGGTTGTGCGACATTTATAATATTGATTTTGCTATACAAGATTTTAGATAATTGTAATTTTAACTGCAATAACGTAATTTAAGTCAAAACAGTGGCGAAGCGTGAGAATTATTGATCTCATCATCATGAGAATATTTTTAAAAAAAACTGACGTCATTTTGATGAAAGAAACCGAAACCCTTTTATCCTTTTATGTTGAAAATGTATAGATCCTTAAGAGGTTAACTTTTGCCAAAAATTTTATTTGGCAAAACATGCTGCAAATTTCAAATAATATAAAAATACAAAGTTTCAAAACCAAATCTTTGAAGTTAAAAAAAGTTCAAAATTGTGTCACGATGTTCGGTGCCTTACCAAATTTTTTTCGGTTTCTTTCATCAAAATGACGTTAGTTTTTTTTAAAAAAATAGTCTCACGATGGAATCAATAATTCTCATGTTTCACCACTGAGTCAAAGGTGAGTCCTATATCCCCATACTAATTTATGGATACATATTGGCATTAAATATTGCTTTCTTGAATTTCACAGGAAGTAAATTCCCGTCGAAAATGTCACCACTAATAATAAGGGCGATTATAAGAAAGAAAAAGAAACTTTAGGAGTCAGAAGTTTTTTTTTTAAAGGACTCGAACCTAATGGTGCGAATTGGCAATTGCTGTCAAATTAGGCGATGTTCTTTTATCGCAATTATTGGAACCGATTTGAAGGAGAATTTGATAAGGAAGATAACAAGAACAAAAAAGGTTACTTTAATAAAGTTTTAAAAAATCAATATTAATTAAATTTAAAAATAATTTCAGTATCAATAAATAAATCTGAATTTTATAGTTGTGTTGCAAGTTCCTGCAATGATTTGATGTAAAAAATTTAATTTAAAAATTACTGCGCACTGAGATATTAGACTTAAATCTAATTTAACTAAAAACTGAATAAACTAAAAAATGATTTATTTACAATACTTACCACTTTAATTTGTATTCCTAATTTTCTAAGTTATCCATATTTCTAAATATTTATTTATAATAAAATAATTACTAACCGAATTGAATGGATGTCTATCCTAATCCTAAGACGTTACTATTGCCCAGTTATCTGAGTTCGTAGTATTAAATCATTGAAATTGAAAGCATTTCGCAAATTGTTATCAACATAAAATTTACAATCATTTAAAATTAATAGATATATTCATATAGTGATTGATCTGTTGAGTGTTGACAGAGGCGGCATGACGCGATAACAATAATTTGTGCAATTGTCTTTTTTACTGGAATTCGTTAAGGTGTAATTTTTTTTATCTTGATTATTATTATTTTTTTTTTTTTTTGTAAAACCACAACGAATTACATCCGTTAAGCGGTATTTCTGAATTTGTTTCAAGATCTTTTTTTTCGATGAAAATGTTATCGATTATTAAATTGATTTGTAATTTTCTTTAAATGTAATCGATATGCATAGTAATTGGTAATATGTAAGTATATGGGCCGAAATTATATTGCTTCAACTAAATTTATTCTAATTTATGTATATTTACCTACTTTCAATAGGTAAAAATGAATAATTTGTTAATGTTTTTTTTTTGGAATTAAGTATAGATAATAATGCCTTGAAATTATTCCGAATTTTCTTCTGAACAAACCAATTTTTTTTCAGTTAATCTTTTTATGCTCACCATTTTTGGACCACAACAGTTTTATTTCTATCAAATAGTTGGGCTGCAAATGCTTGAAATTTAAAATGGCGTTTTTAGTGCAATGTTTAAAAACGGAATCATCTATCTAGCAAAAAAATTAGCATTTTGCCGTTTAAAAAAAACGCGCGGTAAGATTTGAATGATCTTTGTAACTTTTATCGTTTTTTTTCTGTCAAATTGATTATAGTTATTTTTTAAATATTTTAGCGATTAATGACCTAATAATTTTCAGGCATCACAAAATGGCACCTGTCGCAGACAATTTAAAGGATTCCGACATTTGCCGTTGCTCAAAACTAAATGGAATTCGCAAAGCCACATTTGGATCCGATCCGTTTATTTTGTATGCTTTTAACTTTTTTTTGTTAGTGGCAAATAGCCAGGTTTGAGGAAAAACTGTTATTAATTTACTATGAAATACTTATTTATATTATAAGCATAAGTTCGTAAGCCCTGCATTTAAAGAGGGGAATTGGACATGGAGAAAAATATACTGTTTCTCTTTTTTATTAAGTATATATTTAGATAGATACAAGTTTTTTTTATTTAATTACAAGCAAGTGTGTTGTATGTGTTTGTATAGATAATAAAAAGATTGGCGTAGTATTTGTTGGAAAACATGTGTTTTTTGGTTGTTCTTATCGCAACGCAACCACGGCGACCGAATTTCACTTCTCTCACAGATCCACGACCACTATACCAAAAAATACCAAACCAAACCAAACCAAAAAAAAAAAAACAAAAAAAAAACACAAAAATGAGAGACAGTTCAGTTCCCAATCGCCACAAAGCCAACCAGTTGATAAAGTAAACCTAACGCGTATGGAAACGGAATTGCTGATGTGTTCTTTGGTGTAATACGTGGGGTGTTAAATAGTGTATTTTTGTAGGAAGTTCATAATTAATACCAATTTTTATGAATATTTATTTGAATACATTGTGATAATATCAGATAATATTTAGACGGGACTAAAACTAAAGCAGATACTTATATTTTGGGTAAAATAGTTAAATTTTGTATACAAGATATTTAGTATTATTTGTTTTTAAGTGAGTGAAAGAGAGGAAACTATATTGATTATTAATTATGATGTAGAAAACACGTGGCGACATATTGCATAAAATGACTTGAGACTAGAGACTAGACTATTAGCAGACAAAAAAAATATATATATATATATATCCACATACACGCATACATACCAATTTCATATGCATAACCATTTTTATTGCTCCTAAATGCCTAATATTTAATTTTTTTAATTTTTTTTGTTAAAACTTATCAACTTCTTATCACTTTGGTAAAATTAAAATGTAGCTAAATACATGGTAACACAATCACTAGCAAACAATATAATTTCACAGTTTTATTATATAGGCAGTATTTTATAAAGGTGGTGTGCTTCAGGGCTTAATAGTCGGCAATCTTTTATTATTCACTTTTTCCAGTTTTAAATGCAGAATCTTTAATTTAAAAATCTCCATTAAATTGCTATTTTAAGGAAAAGAATAATTTTCAAAATAATATCCTTCGAGATTAGAAAAAATTAACCCTTTCGTGGACGCTCACCGCAATTGCAGTGATAGTGAGAGTTTCTAGTGGGTCGTCACTGCAATTGCAGTTTATGGTAAATTTTCAATGAAAATTTTCAAACATATATACTATAATCTAAATCTACGATCACTTCAATTGGAGTTGACATTTTTTTTTCTAGTTTTTTAATATTTTTTCAATTATATTCTGTTTAAACACCGTGATCAAATCCTTAATAATCTATAAGGTTCAATAGCTAAGAAACAATAACCGGCTTTCTGAGTAGATTCATGAAATTCTTGCGTCCGCGAAAGGCTTAAACAAAAATTAGCCTAAATCACAAGTAGATAGTCAATTCCATATATATACATATATATGTAACTAGCCATTTAACGGATGTGAAATAAAGTGCGAACTTTAACTTTTATAATATTCTAGAACAGCCGGAGTATTGCTACACTTTCAAAAGAAATTATTCATAATAAACACTCATTTATTAATATATTTATTGTTCTCAGTTCATATTCTATATGTAATAATATTGCCACATCTACATTAAGTACATATTTATACATACATTATATACATAGATAGAAATGTCCAAACAACTGAAACGCTACATCTTTTGAATATCAAAGACATCTTTACAATTGCGTTATTCCTAAACAAAGCCATGCAAAAATTCTTCAATTGAATTATTTCCGGTATAAATTCATTTAATTTGATTAAACATTGATTTCTCTGGGTTTATCGCTGTGCCGCACCGCGAAGTGCTATTATTATGAGATCCATTTAAACGAGTATTCTACACTAAAAACGCGCGCGATTAAATGTTTCAGCTAGATATTTGTTGTGAGAGAGAGTCTGCTATCAAAAGAAAATGCCGTTAACTGCTCATTTTTGTTTCTGCTAAGTAACTTTGTTTTGTCATACATAAGATCAAAGAAGTGATTTCAAATTATCATTTGTAATAAATTGACGCATACAGGGTAAAGTGGAATTATTTTGGGAACTTTTGAGATACTAAAATAAAGAAAAAAAAAATATTAATCTTCAAGTCTCCATCACTGAGTTATGACTAGAATTAAAAAGGTTCTTATATATAGGGCACCAAGTTTGAGTGCGTATAATGTGTTGGTGTCCGGAACAGAAGGTTCTATATTTTATTCTCATCATCATCATCATCATCAGGCCTTTATCGTTCCACGAGGGCGCATAAGCCATCCACAAATAGCCGCCATCGCGTTCTGTTAGTTTCCAAAGCTTTCACTTCTTTTCATTCTTTTCCTCTTTCATTAGCTTTGGCGATTACAGTGCGGCGCAACGTTTGTCTCGGTCATCTTTCTTTGCAAGCACCTTAGGAATTCTAATGCTTCGTGTGTCATCCCTAGGTTTTCGAAGTGTATGTTCGATCCAGTTCTATTTTCTTCGACGAATCTAATAGTCAGGTCTTCTCCATATTTGTCATTCTCTATAACTCTTCATTTCTAACCCTGTCTGACCACCTCACACTTACTATACGCCGTAAGCACCTGTTCACGAAGACCTGGAGTTTTCATGTTATAGTGCTTGTTACTTTCCAGGTCTCGCAACCGTATAGTAGAATCGGACAGACAGTTAGTTTGGAAAATATTCAATTTTAGGTTTCTGGAGATTTGTGGAGCGTTCCAGACATTTCTTAGCATTCCATATGCGTTTCTGGTTTTCTGGATTCTGCTCGACACATCAGATTCTGCTTCTGTTATTCTCGACTCAAGTAAAATGAATTTGTCAAAAAATACCATAATTAAACTAAGGTTGGGTGGTGTGGATTCCACGTTGAACGTTCGTAGAACATTATTTCAAAAATTATTGTAGATTTCAATATGAGTAGGGAAAAGAAATTTCAAATGATAGAAGGTTTCCATTGATATACGTTATACGACCCTCACCGGAAAATATGAAAAAAAATTATGAAAAGTCAATTGACCCCAAACCATAACACAAATATTATTATGTTTAATTGTTTACAGAGTGAAATCTATCGACAATTCATCACTTGCTCACTTCTCACTCGTGAAAAGTTTACATTTCATTTCATTGCTTGGCAAAAGAAAACAAAACAAAAACAAATAAACATCGTCCTCTTCTATAGATTTGTGTGTCATGTTATGTTTTCCAGCTCTGACTTGATTATGCGTACTAATTTCAACTGCATGCACTTTTAGTTTCCCCATTTACCTACATAAAAATATCGTCCAAGACACCATATGGGATAATATTTCCAATGCGACCGACAGTAGAAATTTTTGAAATATACTGACTGGTGAGTCAGTTAGATTAGACCAGTTGAATAGAGTGGTTGATTAATTCGGTTTTTCGAGCGAAATAATTTGATTTTTATTTTCACATGGTATAGTTACTTTTTTTTTTACGCTATATATACATACATTACATATGTATGCACTATGTACACATTTGTATGTTTGTATTTTATGTATACATAACTATTGATAATAAGGCAATTCATACATCCATAAAATCAGAGTACAACATCAAATAAATTGAATTTAATCTTCCAATGAAATGTTTTAAGATTTATTTAAAATGATGTCTCATTAATTAAAATAATGAGATGATTTACGCACAGACATTAATCTTTGTATGAAGTGATCAAAATAAAACATTGAACAATTATCGAGTGGCTTAGAATTTTGACCTCGCAACAATAAACATTTTTTAATATAACTTCGAAAACAAAGAAGAATAATGGCACGTGTAACGGCCGGTGATAATTTAACACCAAAAAATGTGTTCAGTGAAAAAGAAGAAGTGGCGACCGACGAGTCCACCGACAGTACGGTCAAATTAAAAAAAGAACTTGGTCTGCTGGATGGTGTGGCGATAATTGTTGGCGTTATCATTGGGGCCGGAATTTTTGTTTCGCCAAAGGGCGTTCTACTCTATTCTGGATCAATAGGACAAGCGATAATTGTATGGATACTGTCTGGTGTATTAAGTATGGTCGGTGCTCTTTGCTATGCTGAACTTGGTAAGTTTTTAGTATTAAGTATTTAATTTTAATATTGTTTTATATAAGATAAGATAAAAATTAAATTATGGTATTGAATTATATATCACTAAATCAATAACGAGATGTCAATAAACCCACTTAACATCAACTGTTAAGTCGTTCAACTATAAATTATTATTATCTGGGGGGAGACATTGATCAATCAAATGATATTATTATGCTGTGAGAAAAATATATTTCAATAAAGTTCTCAGACTTAAAGGAGTCTCAATTTGATTGAGTAAGATTTCCAATGATGAATTAATTTCTGTAATTTTTAATAATTCGTTTACATAAATTTAATGAGTGGGAGAAGATTTTTGCGGTTTTTTTTTTAAATTGCAAATTTTTTAAAATGTCAACTTAAAGGAATGCCCTTCTTGTATTTGATTACCTTTTGGAAAAAAATAGACCTAGATCAAAATAGGAGCGAGGTTCAATGAAATTTTCGTAAATTTGAATTTAACAAATCAAGGCATATATTCTGGTGATTTGGACATTGATCTAACGATCCGTAGTAGTATTTGAAGATAATGTTATTTACCTATAGGGATCTAGTTTGAATCAAGATAACTTTTTATTATTACAAAATAATTGATTTAAATTCTAAAAGTTAGCTATTAAAATTTACTCTTTTAAGTCATATTACAGGCATTTCTGGAAATTCTATTTATTTAATTTACCAACACGTGTTAAAATATTGATTTTTGTCTATCACTAGATAAGTATCAATATTTTGGAGTAACTCCATCCATACTTTACTATGTAGTGAAATACTCATGTTGGATTTCGTCACTATTTTCTCTATTTTAAATATATTCAATACCTACATATATACAAATGAAGACAAATATAGGTACATACGTACCTGAATCTGAAAAGAATTAGAAGACTGTCTGAGTAGTGAAATGTATTTGTTTTTTACCATGCTTAAAGTAATATACCAGCATGCTTGCATCATCTTTCTTGGCAGCCAAATTTTCTGCTTATACATACATTTTTACCTGTCTTATTATTTGTTTATGGCTAAAAGCCTAAGTACGTCTGTATATGTATAGGTAAATTATACTTCGAAATTAAATTGTGGTAATATTTAAAACAGATTTTTTTTGAATATTGTACGTACTCGTACATGAACTGTACTGTACGTATACATTGTACAATAAATGTGCCTGGTTAGAAAAAGAATTTGCATGTATATATCTACCAATATTTATTGCATGTTTTAATGTTTATTTAATAAAAGGGGAACAAATAAAAGCGTTACCTATGTACTCGTACGTTCATAATGAAGATATATATACTTATATATGGTGGCCTACATGTATTTGCCGGCGTTTGTGATATATGAACATTGTTTAGTAATTGGACTATTGGAGTGCTTCAAATTGGTTTAAGGACAATATTCAAATTTGTGTGTGTCTCTAATCTATGACTAAGTGTATTGTATTGTTAACTGGTTTGACTTTTTTTTTTTTTTGTTTGTTGCTTCGGCTTAACTGAAAAAGGGTGTGAAATGTTTCAAATTCAGTATACATGCCAGCAAAAATTTGTAGTAAATAGTTAGGAGTACTTAATAAACGAAAAAAAGTAAAATTATTTTTACAATACAAGGTCGACATAATTTTGTTATATATCATCCTGATCTTTGTTCAACATAAAAGGGAAGAATTTGCAGAATTTTTGCTGTTTGAAGTCATGGCGCCCCTTTATTTTTATGTAAAATTCATTACATAAGAACAGAAAATATTTTTACTTTTTCTTATTCTGAACATTTTGTTCTTGTTTATTGCTATGTACGTAAAATGGGACTATGTTAAGAAATCAAATAAATTTTGGTAAATACAAATTTTCTTTCTTTCATTTTTCAAGGACTTACTCAACGACCCTCGTACATAACATAAGTTAACATAACATAATACATAACATATGTAAAGTGGTCTATTCAGATTAACCCTGGCGAGCTTAAAAATTGTGTTTTTTGTGTTTTTGTTTATTTATGTTTGTTTATTAATAGTTTTGCAAATAAAATATTTTTTAAGCTCAAATACTATTTTTCTTTAATTATTAATAATTGCCAAACTTTATGTTATCATAAAATAGTTATTATTTGTTGTAAACTTTATGACGTAACATTTACGGCGCGCGCTCGCTCGTGTTAAAATAAAATGCGCGCCCGTTTGAAGGTTAAGCATTATAATATACCCGTATGCGTACTTGTTTATTATTTACAACTTTGTCCTGGGATATTTTGTCTGTACAATATAAATATAATTGGGTAAATTGAATACAAATGATTAAAAATTCTAAAAATAACATAAAATTGATTGCAGCGCCATAACGGTATTTCGTGGAACTTTTAAGTCTATGAATGAAATTTTCATTTTTTTATTCTCTATCATTTTCGTCATGTTAATTAAATACTTTTCGAGTAAATGATTAAAAACCCAAATAATTCAATAAAATTGTTTGCTGCGCTATAACGGTAGGTCGAACAACTTTTTGGTCTATGTAAGAAATCTTCATTTTTGTATTCTCTAAAATTGTTGTCATATTCATTTTTTTTTTCGACTATCTTTCGAGTAAATGAATGGTTTCTATCAAAATTAGGTGCACACTGTACCACAGCCTCCCCTATTTTTTGTCCGATTGTTTGTTCCAAAAACAATAGAGATCTTACTCTTAGGACTACAAGTCAGCTTTCTAGCTATAGCCGTTTAGCCGGAATCTTGATCACGGACAGACGGACAGACTGACAGACGGACAGAAATGCATATTTCGACTTGGAATTTCACGAGAAAGACAATGGTGTTGAAGTTTTTTTCTACGATGAGTATTAAGGGGCGTTACAAACTCTATACCAAAGTTATAATACCCTTGATTAATATCATACGGGTATAATGATCAAAAACCCTAGAAATAACTTAAAATTGATTGTAGCGCCATAACGGCTGTTCGTGGAATTTTTTGGTCTATAAATGAAATCTTATTTTTTTTATTTTCTATCATTTTCGTCAAATTCATTTTTCTATAAACCAAATATTTTTCGAGTAAATGATTAAAACCCTAAAAATTGCATAAAATTGATTGATCTATGAATGATATTTTCATTTTTGTATTCTCTATAATTGTTGTTTTTATTCATTTTTTCTACATTCAGATTCTGATCTTTTGAGTAAATGAAATTGTAAAAGTGTTGAAATTTTTTTTCTACGATGAGCGATACAAACTCCATACCAAAGTTATAATACCCTTTGATTAACATCATACGAGTATAATGAGTGAAATTTTCTTTAAATATAGGTAGCCCTTCTACAACACGGTATATTACAACACTGTTTCACTGTAATACGATAAGAAAATTGCGAAAATTCTCGTGTAACAAGGTAGTTGTACTACAATATTAGTTCAACAACAAAATTTCACCTTTGCCCACTAGGAAGTTATAGGAAAAGCCTATCAATGGCAATCTTTGCTTTTTAAAAAAAATTATTATGAAGCAAAATTGTGACCGATTTTAAATTGCGTTAGAATACTTTTATTAATAGAGTTTGCTAAAGCATTTTGATACTATAGTAAGACAATCGTTGGCAATTAAAATGAACACACAAAGAAAAAAACTTATTTAAAAGGAACAAACTTGAAAAAAAAAATTTAAAATTAAAAATCTTAAAAAGGTTACTCAACAGCAACTCACAAATACCTACAGTCGACAAAAATATATTCAAAAATTTATATTTTTTTTTTGTCTTCGGCAAAGTTTTAGTTTTCTTATTTTGACTTTTAACGTGACCGGAAGTCGAAACTTATACCGAACACCGTATTTGTTTTTACTTGATTGTCTGGAATTTTACACTCCCGGTTTTAAATCTGCCTTGGCAATTTGAAGTTATTAGGTACATATGGATAGGACCGTCAACCGTTCCTGAATTTCCAATTAATTCAAGTGTTTATTTTCCCTGTTTACATATTCTACACATATGTAAGTATATAACTCATCAATCAATTTATTGGTCGTTGACGAGTCTAATAATAATCAACATTCGAGTATTTACTTAGTTGGGTCACGATAAACCTGATTATCTACTTAATTTATAATCAAAATTCAAATTGTACTTCAATTCATTAACAATTTTCTTCTTTTGGCAAATATTTATTATCGCCTCTAATGAGTATATTGGAATTGACGTCAAACTTTATTCAAATAATTAATCCATTTCAAACTGTTTTTTGTTGTTGTTGCCATAATATCATCAGAAATAATGTTTAATGAAATCTCCCTCTGTTTTATAAATTTTGTTATTTAGTTGTTAGATAAGAATTCGATTTTTATTTGACGCAATTACATTACTTACACAAATAATTTGATATCGTAGTTACTAACATGGTTAAATCAACGGGCTGTAATAAATATACGAGTACGTACGTCAATAGGAAGGGTTCATTGGAAATTTCATTGATACACAAATTAGTTAGGGGAAAAATGTATTATTGTAATCAATTAACTTTAATTTTCTTTACAAATTGATGATACATGTTGATGTAGATGTAGATGTAGATGTAGATTTTATAGGAGTGATCGATGCACCTCGACCTTTATTTAGATCTATTGTATCCCCCTTTCTGACTTCTATTTTTATGGAGTCTCTCCACTATTTAGAGTACCTCTTCAAGTCCTGTTTCCTTTAGAAATTATAGAATTTTGAGTGAGTTAAGGGACGGAAGGTCCTTCTCGGTCAGGCAGTAGTTCCCCAGATAATCTCTCCTTTTGTGGATGAGTGCTCCGCATTCTGTAAGGAGCACTGTATAAGCGTTTCTTCTGTTACTTCACAGAACCTGCACGTGCCGCTTTCTTCTAGACCCAGTTTCCTTAGGTGCCCCATCAGCCTGCAATGGTCTGTCAGGAGTACCGTTAGCATTGCTAATTCTTATACTAACCTCGTACCTCTTTCGATTGTAGTTCCCGAGAAGTATTTCGGATTGCCTTAGCTTAGGAAGTTCGCTCCAGTGCTTGGCTTTTCTCTTTTCTTCCTTTTTTTCATTTTTCCTCGGATTGTATTAATTTCGATTCCACAGAAGGGCTCTGGTCCAATGAAACGGATGAGAAGATAGTTATTATTCATTTTAGAAAAGAAGTATACGTCCTCTGTATGAACTTTAACATGGAAAAACAGTTGGAAGACAATGGGAAAAAAATTGGGTGTGTTCACCGAACATCTTGACCGTTTTTTCAAAAAGTGACAAAATTTTGAACTTTTTTAATATTGAAGATATGGTTTTGAAACTTTGTATTTTTATATTTTTATTAAATTTCCAGCATTTTTTGCCAAATAAATTTTTTTGAAAAAGTTAACCCTTTAAGGTCCAACAAATATGTTTCCTATTTTACCGAAGATGACTGCATTATAATCGGCGTGGCCAATTATTCCACCTTTACTAATTTTCAGATTCTTTTCAATTTATTTCGAAACCCAGTTTTATGGATGTCAACAAAAAAAATCGAATTATTTGTAGGAGCAGCCCTTAAATCCCTTTAGTCACTATAAGATTACTTTAAGTTTCTTGAGATCCTAGGTTAGTGGTTAAAATTAAGCTTTGTTACTAATAGCAATTAGCAATTTAAAAAAAAGCCAATTTTCAAATAAATTTATAAATTTTGCCAGGCACTATGATTCCAAAATCTGGTGGTGATTATGCCTACATTGGTGCAGCCTTTGGACCATTACCTGCCTTTCTCTACCTTTGGGTAGCTTTGCTAATATTGGTGCCTACAGGTAATGCAATAACTGCACTGACATTTGCTCAATATTTATTGCAACCATTTTGGCCAACATGTGATGCTGCACCCGTTGAAGCGGTTCGTCTATTAGCAGCGGTAATAACGTGTAAGTTATTATTCATTGCAAATTTTCCAAATCAAGGAAACAAAGGAAAAGTTTTGAATTTTTTTTATTGTTTTTTGTTCTGGAATAGGCCTTTTAACCGTTATCAATTGCTATAATGTTAAGTGGGTAACCCGAGTTACCGATATCTTTACTGGAACCAAAATAATGGCGTTACTGGTAATTGTTGCAGCTGGTTGTTGGTATTTATTTACCGGTCATACTGGAAATTTTGAAGAACCATTTTTGGGATCACAAACATCACCGGGATATATTGCGTTAGCATTTTACAGTGGTTTATTTTCGTATTCTGGTTGGAATTATCTTAATTTTGTTACTGAAGAACTAAGGGATCCGTACAAGTAGGTCATTGGATATTTAATTAATTGGTCATATTGTTTGAGTTTTATATTTTTTTTTAAGAAATTTACCCCGAGCTATTTGCATTAGTATGCCACTTGTAACGACCGTATATGTAATAACAAACATTGCCTATTTTGTTGTTCTTAGTACGGATGAAATTCTATCATCTGATGCTGTTGCAGTAAGTCAAACGTCTACAATGTGAGATTAAATGTTTTTTTTTGTTAAATTATCATCCATTTTGTTATAGGTCACCTTCGCCAATAAGATGCTAGGTTTTATGGCATGGATAATGCCTCTATTTGTAGCATGCTCAACGCTTGGCTCATTAAATGGTGCTATTTTTGCATCGTCTCGTCTATTTTTTGTTGGCGCCCGCAATGGCCATTTACCGGCTGCCATATCACTAATAAATATAAATTGCCTTACACCAGTGCCTTCGCTAATATTTCTATGTATCCTAACACTAGTTTTACTATTTATTCGTGATGTATATGCTTTGATCAATTATGTAAGTTATGTTGAAGCATTATTTACTTTAATCTCGGTTTCGGGACTGGTTCGACTGAGAAAACTTCAACCGGATGCCGAACGTCCGATCAAAGTTAATATGGCCATTCCGTGTGTATATTTGGTGACGTGTGGTTTCTTAGTAATATCATCGTGTTATGTGTCACCGATGGAAGTGGGAATTGGCACAGCGATCATTTTGTCAGGCATTCCAGTGTACTATGCAACAATACATAGACCAATTCCATTTTTGACAAGTGCATCGAGGACAATGAATATGATTTGTGCCAAATTATTTATTTGTGTTCCTAATCAGGAGAAATTTGATTGATATTGCTTAACTATTTAGGTTTCCAAAAAAAAAGAAAACAAAACAAAACAAAACAAAACAAAACAAAAATACAAAAAGAAGAAATGAGATGAAACAAAATTTACTGGCTCTAAGAGCTTTAGCTTTTTAATTATTTTTTATATATTTTTTAGGTAGGAAAAATCAATTTTGTATATAGTAGTTATATAATAAACATTTAGA
>JANSTT010017662.1:0-16262 GCA_026745375.1 Platyura marginata | reverse complement strand
CTCTTGCAGAATACCCAGTTTTGAATTGCATATTTTGATGATTTTTTCGAAATTTTGTTAGAAAATCGAAAATAATTAATAACACAAGAAAGATTGGAAATAAAATTTTACTTGAAGTAAGATTTTCTTAGTTATAATATTAAAACAATTAATGGAGTTAGGCGGATTAAAGTAAGAATTTCAAAGGTACTTTGTATAGGCAAAAATAAAACTCACGCTACGTTACAGAATAAGCATTAAAAACGCTTTTTAAGTTATTGTGCTTGAATATAAGATCTGTATCGAAAAAAATACCAATTTTGGAGAAATTGTGGGAAAATTATATTTAATTCTTCTTTATATTACACATTTACAGGGTGTAGGTACTGGTACATATATCTTAATTAGTATATTTCTATTAAATCTACTAATTCACATAACAACAAAAATTACAATAACATTTCGTGATATAGCACATACGTAACATATTAATAATAAAAATGTATTAACACTAATTAGGAACGTTAATCTTTCGAATATAAGACCAAAGTTCAACACAGAATTTATCCATAAATCTCGTATGTAATTTCATTTCATTTGATTAAGCTGGACTTTTCCGTTTTATACGACCCCGGTGTCGTTCACTTCCTCTACATAATAGTAATTTCTGTACTTTTGACGGTTGTTTATTGCAACATATGCGTCTATAATCTTTAGTAATTCCATAATTGATACCCCATTTGTATACATACATATACCCCCATATGTATGTATATACTGTAGTGTAGTTACAATTACAACCATATATAATATACAGTAACGTTTAGTATAGGCAATAAAAGCTAGGAGGCGTTCAGTGTTTGGGCGCATGTTTATACCATACACAAAATGTTGAATGACATATTATATACATATATGTACCTAATATACATATGTAGAATTATAGGATGGATAACTTTACTCTCACCCTTATATCAAAAATATTTTAGCCGACCAATGCAACCCCATTCTCCCTTTTTCAGGGGGTATTAATAGTATTATGGATAAGCAGCCAAATGTCATAAGCGTTAAAGATTTAAATGCGCTGTCAATAGCACGTGGTTTGACAACATTTGATGATAGTCAATCATTTTGATTGTTCATTGGGATTTATTAGTTAAGAATAAATTACACAACATTGCATATGGGAGGTTTATGTCTGATTTACACGGCCATATAATACAATTCGTGAATCTTGATAGATTTATGGTTATTTTATTGATGTGTAGTGTTTAATTTAAGGTTGAAATTAATTCCTTGTATTTTAGTTTAATTATTTAACCGGTTCGTGATTTTTAGAATGTAAAAATTAGGTTTTTTTTTTCAAATTTAAAAAGTAACTTATTCTTCCATTAGCGTTCACATTATATAATCGTAAATAGCAGTAAATTCCAATTAAAATGTAAAATAATTTTGTTCTTTTTGATTAAATATTGGTATTTAACGTAAAAAAAACTTGTGACATTTCCATACACAAAACTAGTCAAAATCGAACGTTTCACTGAAATGAATTTAGTGTGATATAGAATGTGAAGGGTTTCCTCTTCGCTATACATACAACCGCGCTACTAACTCTCCCTTCAATTTGCATTCAATTCGGCGGTCATTGGCCAGAACAATTAGACGGAAAACATGCAAGGAAAAATGACCATAATTGTGTTTCAGAAAATCTTCCATAATCTTGGTTGAATCTCTATAAACGTTTCATGTTTTCATTAGGAATTATGTTTAGTTACATTCTTAATGGTTTCTTAAATTTAACGCAACTACTATAAGGGACTACATAGAAAAAATAATTATAATTCCCATTCTAAAACAAAACACAAAAAAATTAAATTAAAGTTTGCAATGACACAATCTTTTTCTTATCCAATTAACCCACCATCCCCTTACTACCTGAAAACATTCGTGCTGAATAAAAAAAATTAAAAATTAACATCGTAAAAGAAGTGGCATTTAAGAATAATTTTGTGTTTGTGTAATTAAATCCAGACGACACAACAGTGCTTTCTGACATCCCTTAATGTTAATATAGGAAGTAGGGAGACAGTTTTTTTTAATTATAAACCTCATTTTTGCTCATCGGAATCGTCGGTCGGTTTTTGATGGGGGGGATGGGCAAAGAAATGATAATTAAAAAATGTAATGTAATTATATGCAAATTATGCTGTAATTTCATTCTTTTCATTATTTCATTTCTATGAATATGGGTAATGGTATGGGGTGAAGGTAGGGATGATGGATGGAATACATTTTGTGACTGCCTACTCGTAATAACTAACGAGTTATTATTTTTAATTTGTAATAAGAAGTTTTTTTTTTATTATATATAGAAATATGGTAATGGCTTAACGTTAATTAAGACCAGCAACAATAATCAAGAATTTTTTTCAGATCGGAGAATGTTTTGTGGTAAATAATCACACTAGTTCTAAGTAAATTTGTTGAAAATTATAAAATATTGTACAGATGAGCCCTAATTTGTAAATATTATAATGTTTGACTACAGTACAGGCAACATAAAGCTGTCAATTCATAGCATTCAACAAAACATAAATAAAAAAAGTAAAAAAGTCGGTCCTTGGTCGTTTTCGGGCAATGCAGACTTTAAGTACTAATAGAAGAATAGAAGTGAGGCTGCATTGGGTACCGGGACACAAAAAAATATCAGGAAAATTAGGCTGCAGACTCTCTTGCCAAAAGAAGGGCGTGCTTAGACGTACAGGACACGGAGACGGTATGGGCTCCAATAAGCGTCGGCGTAAACGAGCTTCAGAATCGTATGTTCAACATCGCTAAGGAAAAATGGGACAACCTAGAGTCCTGTAGAACCACAAAAGCCATGTGAAAAAACTACGACCTGAAGAAAACAAAGAACTTATTCAAACTTAGCAGAACACAGTGTAGAACGGCAGTAGTCATCTACACTGGTCACTGTACTACGGGAGAGCATGCATGTAGGATCGGTCTCTTACCGACTGACCTGTGTAACCACTGCCAAGAACTCAGAATGAAAGAAACACTAGAACATCTTCTCTGTTCCTGTCCCGCCCTTGCAAAGGCGAGACACAGAACTTTAGGAGATTACTTTTTACACAATCTGAGAACGGCCTTGACCTGTAACATGAGGAGTCTCATAAAATACGCAGTAGAGACAGGTGTACTCGAACTCGAGGAGCACAACCCCCAAATCGCAACCATAGTAGGGGCCAGGACCGGTTCTGCCATATGTGCAGGTGTGCACCGCACATGGGCGGCCAAGATAAGGGCCGGCCAAAATCATTTCATCATACCTATTTTGTTTTTGAAGTCTTCAATAAATTTGATGTCAATTCTAGGGGTTTTAATCATTTCTTATTTAATTTACTACATAGGGGCGGCCAAATAATAATTGCACATAGGCGGCCAAATATCTAGAATTGGCCCTGGTAGGTGGTAACGCTATGGACCCTAGATGGTCTCTGCGAGGCGCAAAGATCGCCACCACTACTAACTAACTAACTAAATCTAAACTAACCCACGTCATATAC
Source organism: Platyura marginata (assembly GCA_026745375.1). NCBI lineage: Eukaryota > Metazoa > Arthropoda > Insecta > Diptera > Keroplatidae > Platyura > Platyura marginata. The sequence continues at coordinate 12,714 of JANSTT010017662.1, read as the reverse complement.
ATATTTAAGAAAGCAGAATTTCCCAAGTCTGTTATTTGTTTATTTTATTTTTGAAAATAGAATCGAATGTTCTAACTACGACAGCCAAGAAAGATGTTCAAAGTAAAATTAATTAATTAAAAAAAAAAGAAAAGAAAAACACGAAAACATTCATTTACTGACTTAGCACTTAATATCCAATGGATTGTATATCATATAAAAAAAATATATATCATCAAAAAAATAAATAAACGAAGAAAAAACACAATTCAATAATATCACCAAAGAACTAAGTGAATTTCAACATAAGACATCATAAAAATATATAAAAGAAAATTCCACCCCATCATATCATACGCACAGCCATAATATAAATAAAAAAAAGAAAAATATTTATATTCGAAAAAAAAAACAAAAAAAAAATAATTCCAGTCAGCAGAAATGTTTCAATTTTTGCTGTTTTTTGCGCGTTTTCTCGTTCGATTTTATGGCGTGCATGCTGCTCTCGCACATTTTTTCGGCTTTTTTTTTTATGGTCTCATTGCAACTTTAAATCGAATTTGATATGGTTTCAGATTTTTGATCGCTTGATATTATTGAATATTATGTTTTTTTTTTTTTTTTTTTTTTTTTCATATTTGGAGAGTTGTAGCCGAAGTAGGGTATGGTAGGGGGTGGGGGGGTGGTAGAGAAAAGGCGGAGTATATATATAGCGTTTGAAAAGAAAAAAAACCCCGTATTTTATTAGATTTGTTCGATAAAGTGCTGATCTCGAATGTTTTGTGGATTCATTGAGGACCATCACGCATAATTTTTGGACATTTTCTATTTACTTTTTCTTTTTTTTTTTGTGCGAATACATATAGATTTATAGACACAGGAGCGGGGGGGACTAGGTACAGTCTCATTCATATATACGATCTTGTATTTTTTTTATATAAATCACAATAAACTCGCACTCCCTCGACACGATGCTTGTTGTATGTATAAAAAAAAAAAAAAACAAAAAAATCTAAATGGAGGGCGGTTTGTTTAAAGCGTTAAACCATAAAACCCTCTTGTTTAACACAGCAAACAACCAACCCTTAATCAGATGCTCATTTTAAATTCTGCTCCCTTATCAAAAAGGCATGTTTGGTATAGAGTGCGAACAACACACAGTAGGATTTTTTTTTAAGCCTAAAGTTTTTTTTTTTTTTTTTATTTTTTAAAAGATTTTATCAGATTATTTGAAAGATTGTATAATTTGGTGTGCGGTTGGTCGGATGTCGGATTTGATTTGGTATAATGTTGTCGAGTTGATGTAGCTTTTTAAATTGCGATGTAAACACTTTGCGATTAAAAAGTTTTTTTTTTTTTTCTTTAATAATAGTCCGGGGCAGCTATTAATTTTGAATCCTTATCAATGGTGTAATCAATACTACGATAAGGGTTTGTGTTTTTGGATCACTTTTGTTATACATATTATACATAACTTGATTTCAGTGGCGGCTCGTGGGAATTATTGATCTCATCATCATGGGACTATTTTTTAAAAAAACTTACGTCATTTTGATGAAAGAAATCGAAAAAAAAATTGGTGAGGCTACGAACATCTTGACTGTTTTTTTGACGGTTTTTTTTAAAAGTTACCTAACTTTGCACTTTCTTTCTTTTGAATTTTAACCAATTTTTGGCAAATAAATTTTTTGGAAAAAGTTAACCCTTTAAGGTCCATGCATTTTGATCATTCTGATTTACACATTAGACCATTAGAGAATATCAGATGAGATCTAATTAAATTAGATTTTGCGAGAGGCCTTACAATTCCATAGCACCGCGATCTTTTTACAGATTGTACAGTATCTCTGTTACATTTATCTCAATTCATATGATGATATCTATTTTATGTGAAAAATGCACATAAAAATGCAACACTTGAGGTGTTTTTTTCCGGAAACCATACAATTGCTCGCCATTTTTAAACATTACCATTTTTTTGAAATAATGTCATTATTAAAAAAAAAATTTTTTAAAATAGAAATTTTAGATTGTTATTGGATGACTTGGTATAAATTTACGGTACGGTACAAAAATCTAGGTCAAACTATAAACATTTTTCATTTTTGGCTAATTTTATCTGAATTTTTTAAATTGTCCAGGACAACACATAAATTTTATTTTCTATTCAGTAAGCTGAAAAAATTCCCTTGAAAGTAGATCTAATTTTTATTTTTATTTTTTTTTATTTCAATGCACTGATTACTGATTTCAATTTTAGACAAAAAAATGTTGCCCATTTTATCGAAATGTGGAGATTTATTAATTTCTCAATGTAGCTTTAGGTATTATAGGAGTTTTTGGGTATTTTGTTCAGGTATTAATATACGCCATAAAACAACATATTTATACATTATGTACATTGTAATACTTACATTAAATTTATAATTCCAGTTACAATTACTTATTAAATAGAACAAAATCTCGATAAATCACACTAATATCATTCCATTGCTTCATACCGCACACCTTGTCGCCAAAATATACGCACATATGCACTCATTTTTCATAAAATAATATCCTCCAAATCCTTTTTGGGTGTTATGTAATCAAATTCTCTTATACCCCGGCAAACATAAACACTTTAATATATGTCATAATAAAATTCGACAATTATTTCTTGTGTTTTGTTGCAAATTACATCGCATTAAAACAAGTGCTTTTACTGGCATTTATCATAAGACAACAATGGTATGGGGCGGGGGGGTCGAGGGGGGTACGCTCGCAATGGTGTACTCGGCAATCTTTTTCTACTGTAAATAAATGTATTTTAGTATACACACAGAGAATGAGATGTTTTTTTGGCGGCATGGAATGAGGCCGCCACTGTTGGTTGGTACAATTTGTATGGTATGGTAACTATATATTCAAGCGAAGAGGCAGTGTAGTAGAGAGCACATCAGCACAGAACGTTTATGAAAAGCTTTATACACAAAAGGGTGTCAGAAGTGTGTATATATACACCACATACATATACAATACATACATACATACGCTTATACGTATATACAATATGCAGACATTTTTCGCGTGCACAAAGAACCCAGCCTGGACGACGAAAAGGAGTTATAGAGTTTGAGGGTGGTTTTCGGGGTTTGTTCACAGCTGCGGCCTAAGATAATGTTCAGAAAACCACCCTTAATGATGTACGTACACTCTGTGCCAATATTTTTTTTTTTACTTTTTTTGTTTTTTTTTTTTTACCGCCAGCAGGGTTTTGATAGCATTTAATTGATAGGTCATTATGATGGCTGGATGAAAAAAAAAATTCTGTTTTGGCGGTTGGACTTGGATATTTTTTTTTTTTTTAAATTTAACCTGAAAATTTTTCCACTGACTGTACCCAGCTCATTATTTACATCTTTATTTGGCCGTAGTCGAGAAATTAATTTCTCATAAAAGCTTAACTCTCATTACTGCCATACGGCTTCTTATGGCTGTTTCACTCTATAATACGTCGTAATAAGAGCGTTTTATCTCTTTTCATGGCGTTTTAATATTATTTGTGTGCCATTGTGTCGTAATTATGTTACGTCCTGAGATTTTCGTCAACCAATTTATGTGTTGAACAAATATATTTTATCGTTTAATGAATATAAATTGAATTATTATAAATGTTGAGATTATACAAAACATTTGTAGGTGTTTTAGAATGGAGACTGGAGAGTGACGATTTTAGGCGGTGGGTGTAGTTTTTCTCATAATTGAATTTTATGAAAATTACCGTAAGTTTGTTATTTTCAGTGATTTCGAAAGATTTTCTATTTTTTTGTAATTTTTTTTCATATCTCCCCTGTGAATTTTATTCTATTGATTATTTGATTATACTGTATGGATACTAAATTAGCGTGTTTTCGGTTTTCGACCGGACAACATGAAATCAATCCATATCTATCATTCTTACTTGATGCCTTTTCTATACATTACAGTCTCTTGACCTTCTTTTGGCATACTCCCTTGTTCTTTTAATCCCGATAAAAATATTTCAGGACTTTAAAACCAAAAATCTAACGATTTCGATTATATGTATGCTAAACAGCGAGAGAGTTTTGGACAGTTTGTGGATAAAAACATGAGTGAGTTTTGTAGGAGGAGTGGTGAGGCTGTATTTAAGTAAATTCTTATACTAAGTATTCATTAGTACTTTAAAATTAAAAATTCTTGAGTAATTGATTCATGGGTCCTTTTTAAAAATTTGAGTTGCATTTTCTCCACGCACATCAAAAGAAAAGGCGCGTAGTATAGTTGACAATACATTGGGGCGATCGTATCACTCATTTGGTATGATAGTGAATTTTGTGCTGGATGTATTTTTGTGACGGTAAATTGTGTGTGTGTTAGAATGAAAATACCGAAACACCATGTTTTACTTCCTTAAATTCGTATAATATCTCTACACAAAATAAAACACATTAAATATTACATGACTTAATGGACGCCTTCACGCCCATTAAAATTAATCTGATGAGAAGATTCTTAGCGAAGTCATTAATTTTATATCCGCATTATATTGGTAGATGGTACATATCTATATAATGTGCTGTCCACAAATATTCTATTTATTAATTCTTTGGGATTTGTTGTTGTTGTTATTTTTATAAAATAATAAAAAAGTACAACACTAATAAACTGAAAAAGTTTCATATTAAAAACTCTTTTTTTTTTTGTTGTATTTTATTGTTATTATTTCACTTCGAATGAAATTTATTTGTGTTGCGTTTAAAATCCCAAAAGCATTAAAATGATATATGATCGTTTCAACAAAAGATTACGCTTAACAATAATGATCCGATGAATTATACGTACCACAGACCGGGAGAAAAAAAAATATCAATTCCCAAACAGCTAAATTGAATTTTAATTTCCACCCATAAATAGCATAATGGTTAATAACAAATTTTTTTTTTTTGTTTTTTTTTTGTTTGTTTCCTTTTAATTTTAATTTTAAGTATTATTTTAACAAAACAAAAATTTTACATTTAGTTTTTTTTTCAGTGTATCGTAAATCACACACAATACCTGATTTAATGAGGCACATGAGAAACTTCGTCCATTAACCATTACCGATGGTTTTCGATTTTGTTGTTGTTTATCCACAACATTCTTCAAGTCAAGAAGAAAACTTCTTTTAAGCTGAGAGCCAAAAAAAAAAACAGAAAAAAAATCCCTCCTTCATTGAAGAGGGTGGTAACGATGTATGTATATATGGGCATCATATAAATAACATAATTTCGTTAAATCATATGAAAAGGGTAGAATATGCAATTCATTGCTCTCTCTGTTCGTATAAATTCGTCTGTGTGTAAATAAACTTGATCGGATGTTACGTGTTCGAGTATGTTTTGATTAAAATAAACTTGAATTTGATTTTTATTATTAAAAAATAAGTAGCTACTGCTACATACATAGATGAGACATTTTGATTAAAAAAAAAACAAATATCAAGAAATATAAATGGTAGAAAAGGTTCTTAATTGAAAATTAGACGAATTGTTTTCGGATCCATGGATCTAATAATTAAATGAATTTTGGTTGATCTTAATAGCCACCTGGAAGTGCTGTGATGGAATTCTGAACACATATCGCAAAGTCGAAATAACCGCTGAACAAATCCTTTCACGTGTGTGTGTGACATGCGCGATCGTCAAAATAGATTCACATTGTAATATCAAAATACAGTACAGTCGCGATAAATGAAACTAATAAAAACCAGGGCTGTTGAAACTTACGTAAAGTTGATATTTCCGAGAATATATAAAAATCAAAAATATAAGATAAATCTGAACTTTATTTATATACTAATTTAACATATTTTTGTTCTACAAAATTTTATTTATATGGAAGGAACTTCATTTTCATTGAATTAAAAAAGAATTCATTTAGATTACAAAAAAACTATTTGTGTTAAGGCCAGAAATTTATCTTTCTTTTGGTTCTTGTATGCAATAACTGGTGCTATTTTGTATAATTACACTACAAAATTATTAAATTGCACATAAGTATGTAAACAATTAAACAACAAGATAATCCATAAGTGCATTATGTATGTAAATGGTTAACGGAAAAATGGATACATAGATTTCTGCATATAAAACACATAAATTAGTTTTTGTGTGAAGGTAGAGTTGAGATTAGAAAAAAAAAGTTGAAATTTTAGAGAGTATTACTGATACATTTGATATTTGAAGCAATGTACGTCACTAAAAAATAAAAAAATATCATCGCAATTTGTTTAAAATCGAAGTTGACATTTTCGAAATTTGAAAAGTTGATATTTTAGAGTGTATAATGTAGACAATCATATGGTTGAAATTACCGAGTGTTTCCAATATCGCATGTTGAAATTAACGCGACTGTACTGTACTTACGTCCATTTTTTTTTATCAAATTTCCTATTTATATCACTTTTCACCGTGATGGGAGGTGTGGTAAGACGAAAGACGATAAAATGACAGTTCAGCACATATTCAGCATCTTATTATTTATTGACTATACGTTCAACTTAAAAATTACAAACACAATGGCAAATTTGTATTCTATACGTGTGAGTTTATCACTTTTCGGCTATGTGACGGCTTAGATTTTAAGTTTGTCTATAAGGTGACAGGCAATATCACAACTCACAACTTTTGAACCACACTGTATTTTCGGTTGATCGAATCGGATATTTCAAACTTCTAACCTTATCTTTGCGAAGCGATTTTTTGTCGCATTTTCGCTTACCATTTTTCTAGATACAACCGACCCACCACCCCTGTGTAGATGTTTTTTTTGTAAATTATATTGTTAAGTATAAAAAACCACATCGCACCATTTATTTTAACCTAATTAAATGAATGCAGGAAAATCATCCCTTAAACACAAAATCGTAAAATCTTTATTATAATCCCCATTCTGTTAAAGCATATCATTGATGATGATGCATCCGTGTTGAACGTATTAACTTAATTTCATCCTCCCCCACCCCTCTCCCCTACAAACAAATAGAAAAAAATATAATCAATTGGCATGACAGGAGATGATACTGTATAATCATTAAAAATAAGGGAAACATTGTTGGGTTAACTGTTAAATTGAGCATTTACTTGAATGTCGTTTCTAATAATAATAAATAAACATATATCCCAGAGCAGGGGTGGTTTTTGGTGGTGTAAAATGACGGATATATGTTACAATTTATATATCGAAAATATACTGACTCGATAAACGGTTGTGTGTATGCGTGCTGTGTAAAAATATAATCTTTGATCAATGCGATTAAAGGGGAAACAAAAAATTTAAACGAAAATATCTGTCCAATCCATAGATATGGAAGTAACAATAACAACCCCTCGAACGATATATGTTTTTACGATGTTTAACTATGTTGTGGAACATTGAGCACCCTCTGTATTTCTATTATTAAGACCGTTTAGTATAAAGTTGTTTAAATATGCAGTTTATTGGGGATTGATTTAGGTAATTGGTAACTTTTTAAGTACTTTTTGTAAAGAATATCATCAGGTAGTAATTATTTAGTCCTTCTTTTGATATTTGAAAATTAACGTCAAATATTGAGCAATTATTCTTAAATATTGAGCAAACATTATATTACCTATGAATAAATCTATGATCTCAGTCGTAACTGAGCAACTTTTTTTTTTGTGGACAGTAAGCAAGCCGTCGTCGCCATCTCTTGAAAATGGTTTCCCTTCAACTTTCTATTATTGATGGATCAAAGTTATTTATCTATTCTATAGTCACTCAGCATTTGATCGGAATCTATATCTCTATATAGATAAGTTCTGTTTGGTATGTCAGTCTATATGGAGATATAGTGTGGAAAGAACTATTACCAAATGTTTCGTTTGTTGCCATTTAGTATTGGATGAAAATAATGCTTAAACGAAAAGTGTGCTTCATCTTCAGAGGTTAAATTTTACTTGAAAAAAAAATATTAATAAGATTGTTTTTGTAATATTTACATAAAATAGGGTTGAATAACATCAACCCCCCAATTCATTTCATTTAAAAATACAATTTCACTTCGAAAAAAAAAACCGTCATCAAATGAAGTAAAATATAATTTTTATTTGCTCCCTGATGACTTTTGTTCACCTCTTCTCGTATATAGCCTGTTGGAGAGATTATTGTTGCACACGGTGGGGTTTTTGAGGATGAGCGATGAGCGAGTTAAATTTTAATTAAAAAAAAAAAAAAACAAAAAAACACTTCCAATTCTCCATGTTTTATTTCGTCCCTCGACAGGATTTTTTTCGATATGCGCACACAATGGAAGTTTAGAGCTTTGTTATACTTATAATAAACACAATAAATGAGTAGGTATTAGTAATTATGTCCTTTTTTTTAATTTTGGCAATTAGTTTTGATAGAACAATAACAACAACAACAACAATAAAAAGAATATAAAAAATTAAATTTTGCAAAATGAGTTTTTAGTGTAGATAACTTCTCTACTATACTGAGGGGGTGTTTTGCATTTAGAAAATTATCTAAGTTCAGGAGGCAATTTGTCAAAATAATCTTTTTATAAAATCTTCTTTTACACAAAATGATTCCTTTTGCCATTCTCACTATCTCTCTCTCTCTCTCTTACTCTCTTCTCTATCTATAAATATTATATATCTGTATGTATTTATACATATGTACTGTACATACAGTGATAAACAGTAGAATCTCGAAAACTCGAACAGAATAATTTCACCTCTGTTCGAGTTTTTGAGAGTATACAGGATATATCACTTTAAATAAAAATATTGATCAATCAGCACACATCTATTAACTAAAAATAAATTAAGACAACATTTATAATTCAGTTCCTTGTAAAACCCAAGAAATTTAATATAATATATCGATGGCTTATAATATACAATACCCGCTAACTCATTTTTATATGTACTTTTCAGGAGACAGTAAAAACTTTATTGTTTCGTATAGCGTATTGAGTTAGCAGATGGTCAAATATTGCAAAATTATATAATTTTACAATAAGTTCAGGGTTGCATTATCCAATAAAAAAAAATGGGTAAAAATGAGTTAGCGAGTATTGTATATAAGCCATCGATATATAATATTTAATACATAATTATATAAGTTACATATGGAAGTACCAAAAAAATAACACAGACTAAGATAAAATAATAAGTCAAATTGTGTTCAACTTTTCGAGGTTTTCGAGATTCTACTGTATATATATATAGTGGAATTTGAAAAAGTGTTCAATTTTTATGTCATTAATCATTTGGCTCAAAGCCCATGAAAGCGTCTTTTTCGTTTTTTGGCTTTTATTCTACCAATGCTTATTCATGAATATTAATGAGTTGGTATACATACATACAACAGTGGGACGGAGAGGGGTGATAGATATTGAATCTGAATTTATACAATTTTTTTGAATTTGAATAAATCTTACTTTGATATTTAAGTCTTGAGTTGACAAAACTTATTTGTGTGTGATTTAAGTACATTGATAAAGCTTATTCCATATATCTACTTATATATATATATAGGTTGCTAGCAAACTTAAATGAATTTGTAAGTTATACAGGGTGATTCAAGAAAATGGCGTCCGATCAATCATTAACTGGGACGGTATGACAGAGTGTAAAAATTAGAAATTTGCAAAATGCAGGGCAATCTTTTTTTTCTTCCTTGAATAATATGGCCTTCAATCTGAATGAATCGCCGTCATTCGTGTACGCTCTAGACTCTTTTTTTTTAATACATTTTGTAAGTGGTGAAGGTAGTAGCCATTTTGAGTAGGTACACACAAAACACAAATTTAGACATTTTTAGGACATGTAGAACATTCGTTCGAAAACAAATCCTTTTTTATTGATAAGCTTCTTCAAACATAACAAAAAATTGGATAGCAATTAATTTTGTTTCATTTTTCTGTATTTTTCCGTATTTTTGTTTTTAACAAAAATACCATAAATAAAATTGGAAAAAACAATTAAAATTGGCGACATATCTTGATGGAAAAAAATTGAAATTTGTATTTGACATTTATATCGGCAATTGTTTTTTATGAGTTTTGGTATATTCCGCTAAATTTGACTTTTCCGGTGGGGGTTTGGTTTTTTTTTATTTTTTTCATAATGGGAATATGGCGCCCAATGCAGTGGATTTGCATTACAAAATTGATATATGTATACTCTACAGACACCCTCCTCGCTTAATGTACATGCATGTTATATATTGCAATATGGAATGCAAAAAGAAAATAAAAAACAACAAAAATCCATCATTGGGATATGCAAATTATTGCGGACAGATTGTACGTGTATTGCATTGAAATTGAATTTCCTATCGCTAGTAATAAATTATGAATGTCTTTCAATTAGGTACATGAGTGTTTAATTAATTTTTAACATTTATCTTAGATCAAATTGTAATGCACTTACTTATCACAACAGTAGGTATACATATATTTACTACAAAAGGGGCCGAACCAGTAGATAAATTGCTATTTTATTTTTCACTGAATCTTTTGTGCACAAATTTGATTTTGATTTTCTTATTTTGAATATTTTACAGTGGAGTTCCCGAAGGTAAAACAGATAGTTTATATTGTTTATTGAGCTTTTTTCGTCCTTTTTGTCTCATATCCCACGCCCACATAAGATTTTTATTAATGAAACAAAAATATGTTTAAGTATTTTGGTGAAACAGGGACTCCAGGATCTTATAAATATGCTTCATCTCACTATTCTGATTTAATAATAAATAATAAACAATAATAATAAAACTAGGGATGACCACGCCATGGACCTGAACGTCCCTAACTACTACATACACAAGTTATGTATGTACAATAAAATCTTGGTCACGTGGTTGGATTTTCCATAGTCGCCCATCACAATTCCTTTAGACTCCCACTGTTTTCTCTTTGCATCAATATTATGTTAGTTGGTATTTATTTGTTTTACGACTTTTTGATATTCGGTCGTCTTCATCTGTTTCAAGAGTCCCTAAAGTTATGCAATTTGCACTTTTTTTTAATATAAAGTGGTTTGCGCCTTTATTTGATATTTTAGAGACAAATTTTATTTAAAAAAAGTTGTAGATCTGAAAAAACAACATTAAAATAATTCATACAATTTATTAACAGGGTGACCCTGACCAATGATATCTTACAATACTTGTTTTTGAGTAGATGTGTTTATTTGTTCTTTCAATTTTAAATCCGGGATTTAAAATTTTCAGCACAATAATCCCGGTTGTGGAAAAATGTTCTGGGATTGGAAGCCTTACCTATACACGTGACATTTGTGATCATTTTTCATTCTTCCTATTTTAGTGTTTTTTTGCTATTTTGGTGACAACTTTAGGTGTCTATTTAGGTTCTATTTTATAGAGAGTATTTTGACGGGTCCTACTTAATAATCGCTGATGAAATGATGGGATAATGTTTTTTTTTCTTAATTGGCCTAAGTATTGTTTGCCATTTTCTTTTATCCCTAATCCAAACAGGCTATTTTTACCTTGCTAGGGTGTGCCAGTAATTTTTATTTTTATTTTTATTAAATTTAAATGTAGATAAAAAGTTAAAAATTTTATATTAAATTTATTTTGTGTATACAAATGTCAAATGATAAAATACATAAAGTCTCCGATCGGTAATTATACGTATTAAATTGAGTAGGAGAGTTTTTAAAATTAAATGTGTCTCAAAGACACACACCTTGATTGGATTAGGGTTAATATTGTAAGTAGATGACTTATATGGACACATGTGGCCACAATATAAATAAAATATTTATCGAAACAAACATATTTTCTAATTACAACAATTTATAATCAAAAGCGCGTTATGACATCACATTTATTTTAGTTTCCCACTTCATATCTAAATACACACGCATACGATGACTATACATACATAGAGACTGTGTTTTAAACAATAATTTAACCCTATCCCGACGGTAATTGGTCGCTTTTTAATCCAAATTGAATGATATTAATGGATCTTCATTAATAAACACACATTAAAAAAGGGTTTCTCCCGGGCGAAGAAAATAAATTTCTCGATGTGCTCTTTTGTGGAAATTTTTGATTAATATTATTGAATAAAATGTTTTTTTTTTCTTTTTTTTGTTTAGGGGATAAGAAAAGGGATGATTAATCGAACGAAATTTAATGATGTAGGATTTAAAATGATTGTTAGTAGATATTTGAGTTTTTTTTATTTTTTAAAAACAACAATTTTATATTTTATATACGAATCCAAATGAGACATATATACACATTTTGTTCGTTATTACCTAAAATTAAATAGCACCGTTCAATATTGCTCCGCATGGGCCTATTAATGGCGACGCGCATAATGAAAAGAAATGTTTAGAAAAAATTTTTATAGGGTAATTTCCATCAAAATATTGCTCCCGTATGATTGGACGGATATTGCTATTTTATTTAACATTCACACACAAAATATTATTCAAATAAAATGTATGTACAGTGGTGTCTCAGTAATACGGACACTCGGTAATCCGGACATCAAGCTAATCCGGACACCTTTACAATTTGCATTGTGTACGGTATATTCCGGACACTGCTTACAAATTTTGTACTCGATAGTCCGGACATCTTGAAATTTGTTATAGGTAATCTTGTATTCTATGGTTATTGTGTTTCTTATTTACTTCACCACATATACTACATACTATCTACTACATTGTGATACACACATAG
>JANSTT010017661.1:0-59890 GCA_026745375.1 Platyura marginata | reverse complement strand
GTAACTTTGTCATGCGTTTGTATACACTTCTAGTGGCCTTGGGACGTAGAAAACGAAGAAAACGAACGCATTTGGGCATCTATGGTCTAGAGTAAGGTCTCTATGGTTTTTGGAGCAAATCGCAATAGGTATAGGGGAGGGTGAGGTACTATGTGTACCTGATTTTGATTTTAGAAAAAATGAATATGACAAATATTATAGAGAATATAAAAATTAAGATTTCATTGATAGACCAAAAAGTTCCACCGCCTACCATTATGGCGCTGCAATTTAATTTTATGCGATTTCTAGGGTTTTTAATCATTTTTATTTAATTTACTCAATATATATTTGTCGTACAGACAAAAAAAATTGATAAGTTTAAGTCTTAGACGGCTTAATATAATTATAATCGGCCTAGCCAATTATTTCATTTTTATAGGTTATTATCACTTTTCAAACATGCCTAAAATCCTATAAAATAGTTTTTGTAAATAATTCACGTAATATTCACACATATCGTCGGTCTAAAGGCAGAATTCACTAAGTCACAAAATAACTTAAGGATTTCGGGGTTTGTATTATATTTAGCACTGTTGTCTTACTGCAATTCAATTGCGTCAAACAGCCTTTAAAATATCTGGTTGCGATCTATGAGGTGTTTCAGGTGTTACAGTTGGCATTATAATGAATTAAAATTAAGTATAAAAACCTTACGATTGCAAAATGCACTTAGCAAGTTCTGGCAGTAAACCAACGATATATTAGATGTATATGTGAGTTCTGGGGTCACATTGGAATAAGCATGCGAGTGAAGGAGACGTGTTATTCCTTGTGAATGTGTTCAAACATTGATAGCGATGGTAAAGTGGACAGGTAGTTGATAGTTTATCTTCTTCATAACATAACGCTCTTTTAGGGCTTTCTCCTATATAGCCGACAACTCCTCTAATATATTGACTTTTCCTTATTAGTAATATTTTTAGTAATTATTTAATAATTTTTTAAGTTAAGTTGAAACTACGAGACGAACTCACAAATAAATTGAGTGATTGATTATTGTTGTTTTTTTATTTAAATACGGGATGTTACATTTCTTTTGCAAAGGATGCTGCAGGTTGAATGTCCCTGCTTTAGTTCTTCATTTTTTGTGGTTGTTGTTGTTGTTGTTTTGTTTTTTTTTAAAGATATATGATATATGTGGCACTCGTACGCCTATGCCTACTATTTACTATACCAACATTAAAGTTATTTAATAAATCATTTATACTCTTATATACACAACACACACAATATATTTATTTAATCGTGCATTATCGAAATATAAGTATATACAGTAAATATAGAGTAAAGACCTCTTTCACTTTCGGCTGATTTATACTTTCCTTGTAAATGTCTATCGATGCCAGACAAGTTTTTGCTGTTAATTAAATTAAAAATTGATGGGAAATTGTTTAAATATATATGAACTAATTACGATCTTCTGTATCGACACAGGTTTAGCTAATAACAACTATCTATATACATATCGACATTATATGTGATGGAATTATGCAAATTCAATTATTAATTTTTTGTTTTTTTTTTCTTTTTTAATTACAGACTTCCAAAGAACATCCGATCATCCGAAGAAGACTTAAGCGAAACACAATATAATGAAATGGCTCTTTAAGCATAATATCGTGCCTGCATTTGGAGCAGGTTTTGGATCAGCAACTTTATTTCTATATGCAGCAACACCAGCACATTTTTAAATAATCTTTTCTGCAAAGTGATTTTTAATAATATCAAAGTCAATTTCAGTTCAACACAGAAATTTTCTAAATTTATTTGCTCTAGTAAATAAATGATTAGAAACAAACAAACACGCTGAATTGCTTTAACTTTGTAACCTTGGATTTTCCTGTATTGCAAAAAAAAAACGAAAAACGAAACGATTTCTTAAATACAATACACAAGAAAAACCAAACAATCATCATAACAAGATTAAAAATATGAAAACATTGAACTAAATGCCATTTGCATATAGACTTATGGAATTCTTGAATTGAAGAATAGCAAATCCTTTTAAGAAAATGAAACCACCTGTAGCTGACGGACAACAACAAACATCGAATGGCGGCGGTTCAATGAAACAATCCGTATCGATGACATCGCTTCCACCAAATGGACAGCAAGACGTATCGGAATTGGCATTGGCTAAATTGAGACTTGAACGACCCTATAATAGTTTAAAGGTAAGCAAAACATAAGAATAGAAATAATTAAAAATTTGTATGGAGGAGGTTTTACTGTTTTTTTTTTTATAGTTTTTTTCAATTTTGACTTTGACTCAAAATTTTTTTTTTTTTCAGATAGTTTTAAAGATTTTTTTTACACTTCTTGATACACAACCAATTCTAATATCTCGGTTAAAACTTAACAGACTTTGATTTTGTGGTTTGTTTTATAGATAAATTGTGATATTTTAAGATCACTTATTGTTTGTTTTATATTTACAGTAAGGCACAAAAAATTAGATCAAATCATTAATTTTCTCATTTTTGACAAATTTCACTTCAAACATTTAAATTTTTCTCTTGAATTTTCCAAGACAAGCTTCAATTTTATTTTATATTTTGAAAAGTTCTAAAAAATGTCCTTACTTTTTTAATTTAATCAAATTTTGACTAAATTTTTTAACCGAAATTTTAGAATTTTACTTAAGTTATGCACCATCAAGTGCAGAACGTCCATAAAAGAACTGAAAAAAGTGTCCACTATATAAAATAATTTTTTTTTGGAAATTGATAATTATGAAAAAAACAATATTAAAGGCAGGGTTGGATTGATTTATGATAAATTAAATGTTTTTTTTAAAAAAATCATTGATTTAAATAAAATTTTTAATTTTCCATTTTTCAATTGAATTACACTAAAAATATATTGCTGAAATAAGAGAAGTATAACAATGCTTTTCAATAAAGTTCATTAAAGAAATCTTTTCGGTTAGTTTTATACAGAAATATATGAAATTCAAAGCCATTTCAGAATATCATTGGTGGAAATCCATGTGTTCTATAATTCCAGAACAAATCTCTCAAAGAGACTTGTTAATAACATATAAATTGATGATGGTTGTTGCTTCTTCAGCAGCGATTAAGAAAACTGTCTCAAAATTCGGCCTGACTCACTCTAAATAAAGAAATCAACCTTGGTGTGGAGAAGGCATCGAAACTTGTTTTCATCAGTCAGCAAACGAATGTCAAATAAGACATTTTGCTGTATACAATGTGCCTACATTATGAATTTTCTTTAAAAAAAAATTAGAAAAACTTTATATTTTGAAATAATATTGTCTATTCTTGAGGCTATGTTTAATGTAAAAAATAATTTCTTCTTACATTTATATTAAATATTAGAAAAAGTCAAAAAAATCTAATTTAAATCAGAAAAATCCGATTTAAATTAAAAAAATTTCATTTTTTTTTCAAAAAAATCGGAATTTTCTCCAACCCTGATTAAAGGCATATTTCCCCACAAGATCGATGTCTTTATTTGTAATTCTAAATTAAAATCGACTTAAAGAAAATATTTGACGACTTAAAAAATTTCTCGTCTTCATTGACGAATTGCCATAAAAATTTATATAGTGTTAATTGTTTGTCATTCTCTCTCTCTCTATACGTTTTACTTTATATATGTGCTCAATTTCTATTGCAAAGAATAAAAATGGCATTGATGTTGAGTACATAACATAAACATAAACTAAAACTAGGTACATATATGTATGTAATGTCTCTTTAAAAAATAAAACATATGTAATGTTTACATATATTCTGTAATTTACGTTAAAGTGTTTGTATAACCTCTCCACTCGACGTTACGTTAATAAAGTAAATATCGCTTCATGCTTTGTATACATAAAAATTATTATTCATGTTGAATAATTAATTCACCTTAGTATTTATTATTTAAATTCTAATTTACATTGGGCAACGTTCATGCTAGGCAAACATTGCAAATCAAACTAAATGCTCTAAAACATTAATAATTCCCAGAAACTAAATAGAATTTTCCGATATTTTGAGTTAAGGGTTAAGTACTTCAGAATCAATTAATTTCGTTTGTTTTTATTTATGTGTTGCGACTTGCGAGTTCTACATAAATAACTTATTTAACAAAATTTGTTTTTAAGACATTAAACAATGAACATTCATGTACACCTGTCCCTCGATTTACGCGCTAGATACGTTTCACGACAAAGTGTGTAAATCGAACGCGTGTAAAACGAAACACCGCGCTCATATAAAACAGGAGGATATGTACAAGTCGTAGATAATAGGCATAATTACCATGTAAAAAACAGAATTGAACAACGAATGTCAGTATGAAATTATACAACAAAATCTACTACATTATAAGGACGCCAATGCTCAACGCAACGCCACGCAGTGCACTGTGCAGATATGTACTAAATGAGTGCGTCTAATGTAAAATGATACGAAAATTTGTGAACCGTGTTAAAGCGAAACCGCGTAAATCGGGGGATTGGTGTATTGTACATCGAATATTTTATGTATTATGATTGCTGCATGAATTATATTTTTCGAAAATTTCAACCATCATGTGATATTTTCATTAGCATCAGTAGTACAAGAATATAAATCACGAATTTATTTAAATTTTTTTTTGCATTCAAGATTTTGATATGAAATTTAAATAAAAGCTACATAACTCAAGCGGATGGGCAAATGTTTACTTGTGGTATTATGACATGTTCTGTATTGTAGTTTTTCGATATTGTATTTGACGTAATATTTGGTGCTAATTAGTTTTGTACATTTTCAAAAACATTTATTCTTGAATATTTAGAATATTTTTGTAATTTCAAGCACAAGAATGTATCGATGAATTAGTTTCTTGACATTGTATAGCAAGTTGTAAGTGTCCACTAGTAGGATAAGTGAAAAAAATTTCTAGACGCAAACCGTTAGAATTAGTTCGCTATTTTCACGGATATCCGGTCAACGAGGCGGTAAGTAATCAACTGAGATGTTTTTTGGGAATGCACCAAGTAATTCGACCGCAACTGTTTGTAATTCCTGGTAATTCTTTGGGACGATTGATTAACAGACGATTATTCCCTTAATTTTCATCAAAATGACTTAATTTTTTTTTTTTAATTATTTTCACAACAAAGGGATTAATAATTCTTATGAGCCGTCACTGCTCTGCGGGAGTTCTGCCAACAGATTTTTAAATTCAATAAAAAAACTACTTTTTTTATGAGTTGAGACAAATTGTTTTTCTATTAGAATTTATAAATTTTAATTTTACATACCTAGACAGTTTAAAGAAAAAAATTATTAACAAAAAAAAAACAACAACAAAATGACGTCTTAATCCAAATTGATTGCCTAATGAGATTTTAATATATTGCTAATATTTAATTTTGTAAATCCTTCATTTTTTTTTATAATTTACCAATTAATTTCGAATAAAATTGATTCTAAGCTTCTATGCTTTTATACTTATTTTTAAAATAATTTATTCAAATTATTACCTACTTATTAAAAAAAAAGAAGAAAGAAAAATGTTTGTTGGAAAAATTTAAAAAACAAAAAAATTAATCATTTGCAATTATGTTGGAAAAAAATTATTATTTATAAGGTTGCTATACTGAATATCCCTCATAACATAGCATCTCGCAGCTGCAAAGAGGAGAACGAGCAAGAAACACTCGAACACTTCTTCTTATGCACATGTCCGGCATTAAACGGTACCAGATTCAAAACACTGGGTAATCATAGTTTTTACCACCTGTCCGGCATTAAACGGTACCAGATTCAAAACACTGGGTAATCACAGTTTTTACCACCTGTCCGGCATTAAACGGTACCAGATTCAAGACACTGGGTCAACAATAGCAGTTTTTAACACCTGGGAGAAATCGGCGAAAAGACAGTCAAGGAGGTGTTAGGATTCCTAAATGCCTCCAAATGCCTCTAACTGAACCTCTCGAGTGACCATAACAACTATAGGATGTTCAGTGGTATCAAAAAGGCACAATTGTGCTAATTGGAGACCAATATAAGGTCTCGCCACTTACCAAATACCAACCAACCAAGGTTGGTACAGAAATCCATAATCTAAATCCAAAATGATCTAAAGGGGTTGACCATTAAGTAGGAAATGAGTTATCATTACTAAAAGATTGATTTCAAAACAAATTTATCATCTCAAGGGATAAATTGTGGCAACCGGCCGAAAAGAGATCCTCGGAGAACTTTAAGACGGAAAAAGAGGTCCGAACAACATTTTCAGACCCATATCAAAAATGTCTGTGTAAGTACAGATCAAATTGATTTTCTGACAATCTGTAATTCACACTCCCACTACTTATTCTCGAAATTAATTGAATTCCTCTCAAAAGGCGATTTTTTCAATAAAACATTTTTAAACATAAATTGCATTACCTGCTTTGCCACCCATATAGACAGTTTTTTAATGAACGGATGCGATTCTATTGATATAATATAATAATCGTGGCTTTCTATGATTATACTTCTCTTTACAGCGACATGATCATGATCAATCAATTTCAGTGAGAAAAAGAAATATTGATTGGTCAAATGGTCACCTTGTTAGTGCAATTTATTGTAATTTGTACTTAATTGTTAGATTTTTGTTAGTATACCTAATAAGAATAATATAATTTGTTAGATGGTACTTGCATTGTAGACTAATACATTGATTACAATTAGTATTTACTCACATATGCACTTCAATATTTGAAGATTACAAGAATAAAATATTAAAATCACATCAATTGTGTTAGAATCAACACGTTAGGTCTCGTCTTTCACACTATTAGTAATTGTTTAATCATATAAATTAGGTCTCTACGTGAATGTTTTAATTAGCACGCCTTTAGAACAATGTTGGAAGTGCATTTTTAAAGAAAAAAAAATAAGTTAATTGATAAAAACGTGTGTTAAATTTGTATTAAATTTTTTTTTTTATTATTATTATTAATCAAATAAACTTAATTTTCCATTGTGTACCTTCCGACAAAGAAGTTCACAAAGTTTCACATTAACTTTAAAAAACATTTTACAACTAAGCAAACAAGATAATTAATTTTTGAATTAACGGCTTAGGAACATGCAGTCACGCATATTAAGAGATGTATTAGAATGTTATGCACCCATAGTTGGTTACGTACGTACACAGTCTACACTCTACATGATCTACTCTTATCTTGAATAGATCTACAGTCGCAAATCCATCAATATAAATGGGACGTTGTTTATTGATTTCGCTATCATTTTCAATAGGAATGTTATTGAAATAGGCTTTTATTCATTGGTCACTATCACTTTTGTGAGCAGTACACAGGTTTTCTATCAATCTTTAATCCTTCAATTATCTTTATGTTTTTTTTTGTAAGATTTACTGAAATATTGATCAATGAATCAATGTCCAAATATTCTCTGAAATTAGAATTTATTGTTTATTAAACAAAATTATCACAAACAAACAAATTATTTCAGATAAAACTTAAAAATAAAATTGATTAGAAATTAACTAAGTTCACTGAACCTAATTTACTTACTTACTTAAATAAACAACCGAGTATGATGATAGCGAGATTGAAAATCTCAAATATTGACAGGGTAATTTCTCTGATCATCAAATTCGTTTCTATAATGATTCTGGTTGGTAGATCCGTATCTGTTTCCTTCCATTAGTATCTAATTAAATATTTGGTTAATCATTGCATGATCAAAATGCATGGACCTTAAAGGGTTAACTTTTTCCAAGCATTTTATTTTTACTTTAATATTAAGTTCAAAATTGTGTTACATTTAAAAAAAAATCTCAAAAAAAGTTCAAGATGATCATCAAACTCCCAAATTTCCATCAAAATGACCTAAGTTTTTGACCATAATTTTCACGAGTCGCTACTGTAACTAAATGTTTAGATTGCAAATCTCTCGAGATCCACTGATTCGTAATCCTATTTTCTCTACCAAACATATAGACATTACGGCATTCGTTTCTGAATCAGAATATTTGAGAATATTTGTGGTCTAACATTTTTTAAAAATCGAGGGTTTACTCTAGAACCATAAAACTCAGTGCAAAATATATGTAGGTATAATCTTCCTCTTTCTAGATATGTATATATATATATATATGGTAGGTTTCGGTATTTTTTTATTCAGACTGAACGCTAAATTCATTTTCTGCAATCATTACAAAAGGTCCCAATGAGCCTCTCAAAATAACCTTTTTTGTGCTCTATGAATCCCAAAAGTATCGAACTTTGTCTTTTATATCATAATTTTTTTTAAATTACAATATTTTAATGCTCGAATGTGGTTCTCACCTTTGATTCTACCACTGTTGTCATCTAGTGGAAAGAAATGTTTTCGAATTTAAACATTCGAGTAAAATGCTGGCAATTTAGTTGTGGTTTTTGTAAGTTTCAATATGAGCTTTTATAGTATACTTGTTTGTTTGACGTAGGTCTCTTCGACACATATGTATAACTAGTCTAATAGTAAACTTGAAATATTTGTTTATTTTATTTTTTTAGAAAAAAAGAAACTCTGAACGCGACGTCTGGCGAAGTTCATGGGGAAGTGGTCACAGTCATAGTTCTTGTAGCATACACAGCAATGCAACAAATATCGGTAAAGATGATTTTTGGGCTGCACTACAAACGAACTACAATTATATTATGGACACAAACCTGCTCGACAGTTGTAAAGAAGCACGCGGTGAAATTGAAGGCGCTCACGTAACTAAAATTCAAACTGAAAATTATTGCTGCTCGAAGGTGGGTTCACAATTTGCCATCAATATTAAATTCGTTAAAGTAATTTTTTCGATAACAATTTTAGCTGCTTGGTCAATCATCAAGACCGCACGGTTGTGTTGGTGATCCACGTAGGGTACGTCGTTGGTTACGCGAAATGGAAAATCACATGTCAAAGGCACCCACACTGTCACAAGCGATTAGGATGAAACCCGGTGAATTACAGAAACGCTTGAGAGAACATGCGGTAAGTATTTTAATTAGTTTTTGACTATTGGTTGAGTTTCAATATTAAAATTTCTTTATGCTTTGAGGAAAAAGTGTTACGATTTCTTCTCTAGGGGATTACTTTAATGGTAGATAAATAATCAATTTAAATTTTAAGTGCATATTATTAATAGTAATAGTTAAAACAATCGTCTAAACTTTAGACTCAGCGTCGTCACTGGCAATGGAGACAAGAAAGACGAGGCGTCCTTATTCCTCTTTATCAAATAACCCTAAAATGCAGTGACAAAATTTCCAGTAGTATCAATTAAGTGATTTTCCGAAAAGTTTTTTTTTGTCGATTCACATTTTTCATAAAATTATAGAGAAAAACTTTTTTAATTATTTTCTTCTGAAATCGATAAACTTTGTTCGTCTCGGATAATATCTGATGATTTTAAGGAATCTTTTTTCTATGCTCATTTTTTAAATTTAATATTTCATCCGATTTTCCATTTATTTCAATTAGTTCAAAAAACAATTACTGTACTGATTTTCAGCTGTTTTTCTTATTGTGTAAAATCACCTTGAACTTTTTTTAAATATGTACAAAATTCATTCCAAAGTCTGTTTTTATACTTTTCTGCACATAAAAAAAAATTTGCCTCCTGTATCTAAATTACCCAGAGTCGTTAAATAGTAAATCATAAAATTTTAATACAAAATGTCCTCTCGATGTCTGCAATGGTTCAAAAAAGAACGCCCCCTATTATGCAACACCAAAAATAAAAGTTTTTTGTTTTAATCATTTTTTTGTTGTTTTAGAGCAAAAATTAAAAATTACATTAAAAAAAATAGTTCTATGGGCGTACCCGAATAGGTGGGGTGATTTAATTCACTTTTTTTTACCCACAAGTGGAAAAGGACTCTAATGGGACTTTTATCAGGCCTCTGTTAACTAAAATACCACATGCATAGGCTAGGACTGGTCGAAGACAATGTCTGCAGATTATGCATGGAGGACAAAGAATCGTCTGAACACGTGCTATATGAGTGCATCGCTATGCAGTCGCATGCGGGTGCAATACCTAACCTACGGGATAGGGGAAGCAAAGACCAGGGAAATACTGACCTTTTTTAAAAAGGTCGAACCGTTGCTAGGCAAGACTGTGTAAGGGGATGACACAATAGACCTTATAGGTTGCAGTGTCTTGTGGTTTTAGTACTCCACCCGTCTTTAAAATCAAACTTTTTTGTTGTTGTTGTTGTTCTTCTTCTTATAACAATTTTATTAGGTCATCGAAAAAGCGGAATAATTTTAATTTTTTTCTTCTATTTGTTACACATATTGATCGAACATCGAACATGCACACCTACGATTTGACACTAACAAATGAACATATACGAAACATTATATTCCAAATAAGTAGATCAAAATAAATAAATAAATAGTTAATGATCTCTCCACATCTTTACATCTCTCTAACCATAGATAGACTTGTTCTGTTCTGTCATTTTGATTTTCACATCCAATATATATTTATTGAGTATTTTTTTACGGTTTGTTATGTTCAATTGATCAAATCATTACTGCGAGCCATTTTATCGACAGCAAAAAAAAAAAATAAAAAAAATTATGTTTTATATATCTCAATCATGTAACGTGTACATATGTAACTACAGTAAGCATTCGAAAGAGTGAACTCAAAAAAAAACCAGGGATTCACTGTTACGAGGGCGAATTTCCTAAGAAAACTAGGCCATATTTTACAAAAAAAAAATGTACAAGACAATTTTTGACCGCAAATTATATATGCAGCCATCTTTTATTTGATCGGAATGAAATGTCATTTTCTTTAATTTGATTGTTGGATGTTGGATGCTTTTGCTATTGACATCACATCACTTATAATGAATTTTTTACTTCTTTGCATTAAAAACCAATTACAACAATTTCTTTTTCATTTTTTGGAAAATTGCCGCCATGAATGGTTTTTCTCATATCAATTTTAAAAGCGTATCCAGCGAAGGCTGCTATTGCCTTACTTACAGATTATTAACTACGCTACACCATATTTATAAGCCAAATCGGTAATATTTACTCCATGGTTAATTTTTTCAATAATCTCACACTTTTGTTTAATTCGTTCGTTGTTTTTCCTTCATGTTCACTATTTACACAACAATTATTTATAATAAATAGCAGCGAAAAAACTTAGCACCGTGTTCTAACATGATAAACCGGCTAAAAAATCTAACTGTAAAATGTCATGCACAAGAGGAGAGAACACATTTGCATATGTTTTTCAACGAAATTACTCGAATAAGAAACAATCAAGAGAGTTAGAGAGCAAGCATAATAATTTCGTTCACTGTTTCGAGGGCATGAACTGTTTGCCCTCGAAACAGTGAACACAATTATTAGGCTTCGGAGAAAAAAAATTATGTTTCGGTAGTTCATAGCAACAACAAAAATTGGTGTTCACATTACTCTTTCGAATGTTCACTTTTTCGAATACTTACTGTACTCGTATGTGTGTACCATACATTATTTTCTAACAAATATGTTATTAATAATATACGTGCGAATAGAAATTTTCGATTATGATTTTGATCTCGTTACAATATTAAGTTTTTGAAAGGTGAGATGTGTGGTTTTTTTGTTTTTTTCTGCAGTCTCTAATAATACTTTGCTTCCCAATTGTTACAGAACATTTCATCAAAATGTGTTTTTTTTTTTTTTATTCGTCTGCCTGTCGATTAACCAACACAATGGCTATTATAATTAGGTTTGCGGGTAATTAGTAAGTAGTAAGGATTTTTTTCTGCTGAAATATTAGAAATTGAAGTAAAAGTATTTGAAAAAATTAAAATTTGGTTTGTTATAATTAGAGATGAACTTTGAGAACCTTTTTTTTTCTTCTTTTTCTTCTTCGAACATTCACTTTTATAGATAATTTGGTTACAGCAGCAGCCATTTCACTAAATGATGATTGTGATGTAATGGATCCGTTTAAAAGTTTTACCATATCCATACTTAAGTTGTTTTTGATAAAGATTGCTTGTGAATCTGTAGTGATTAAGTGATCTTAAAATTGTTTGAACAGAAATCCGTAATGATTTATTAAAGAAATTTAAGAAACCTTGGGATTTTAGTCGGTTTTTTAAATATGTAATGTGAAAATTTTGAATTTGTCTATTTTTTATGGTTTTAAAAATGTTCGTTTACTTGAACCAAATCTATTGAAATTAATCAAATCTATAAGTGAAGAGCACCTACTATGCCACTGTCTCGCATTAGCTAGGAGAAGGCATAGGATACTAGGTGACTATATCATAAAAGATCTAGAAGATGTTTCATGGCGCAGTCTGGAAAGCATACTGAAATTCGGAACGGAGACAAGTACATTTGACATAGACAACTGTGACTCTCTAACTCTTACCAATAGAGGTTCAATATAGGACATAAATGTGGGATGGCTATGGATTCGTATGTTATCTATGCTGGGTGGTTATGTAAGGCACCCCTAACCTAATCTACCCTATAAGTGACTCAAGACTCGATTTTTGTGTAAGTGCAATGAAAAAAAAACATTTTTTTTATTTTAATTTGCAATTTTACCAAAATGTTGGATGAATTGACATTTAACTATTTTGGTGCATTTTTATTTAATTTCATATTGTATTTGTACAGGGTGGCCTTAAACTCCCTTTCTGATTTACAAAATGATATCGGTTAAGGGTTCACCATTAAAATTCATGGATGGCATCGGCTCATTGCATTTTATTGTGTGATCGGTATAATTTGTGCAATTTCCTCTCAAATGTTGTTCTTCAGCTTCCTGTAAGGTCTGAGATTTGTTGCGTAGACAATAGACCTATTCATTGAGGTAGCCCCACAGAATAAAGTCTGGAATCATTGTTCTGTATGGCGATCTTCATTGATCGTAATGTTTGCAATTCTGTAGTATTTTCGAAGAAAAACGATCCATAAATGTTGTGTTTTCCAAAAAAAATTCTAATAATTTTTTTTTATTCCATCATTTTATAAATAATTCAATAAATTGACATAATTCCTAAAAAACGATCACATCAAAATTAATTTTTTAGTAGCTTTCTTGCAGTTTAGTATAAATAAAAAAACTCAAAAACGGATGTGAATTTAAAAAATCATTGAGAGGCTTTTATTTAAAAATTCTATTTGAGCCCAGGGTTCTAATATCAAAAATGATTCGTATAGTGATCTCTATGATCTCTGGGAAAATAAAATGAGTTCAAATTACAATTTACTACTATTTTTGAGTTTTTTGTTTTTTTTTTTAATTTAAACAAAAGTATTGTGAAGTCATCTCTTATGACCGAATAACACTTAAGCAATAACAATAATTAAATAAATAATAATAAAAAAGAAAAAAAAAACAAAACAAACACTTTGGAACGAAAACAATTAAGTCAATCTTCTTAGAATCAATACTTTGGCATCCGTACCAGAGCCAATGAAAACTTGTACTGAAAACGAGGAACATTGAGCATGAATTGTGGTTATATACATAGAGACTTTTGTACAACAAGAAAAGAAGAAATTCAATCGATTTCGAAACGATCATTGACCTTGAGATCGTATATCTGATATTATGAGTTCAGAAAATGCCTGAGTACAATCATCAATATCCAATAACACATTGAGGACAATCATAAAAAGCATATAATGATAAATGTATACAATTAGAATTAGAAAAACGGCAATCGTTTTTTTTTTGTTTTAACTGCAATTAATTAATTACAAATTAGCTAATTATGTACATGCTACAGCATGGGGACTTTCTATAATTCCAATCATTTTAAAAGCAATTCCATAAATATATCTAAATCGGTCCATAAAATATAAATGAATTTTGTATTCCATTTCTGATGGGATGCAATTCCGATTATGTTATGGAAACAATAACAACAACAACAACAACAAACCTTATGTATGCACTATTATTATAATAATTTTCTGGCTTTATTTAGTATAATGTGCAGAACTTATCGAATCAACGGTATTGCATGCCTTGGAGTAGTCATACGACCCACAGCAAAAATTAATGTTAATCCTATCTGCATTGTAAATCGTTTTAGGAAGAGATATTTGCCAATTGATTTGTTTCTATATTACTTATTTTTATATATGTTTTTTTTTTTTTTTTTCATTTGGTATTAACAGGTCATTGTGCCCATAGCCCATATATTTATTGTTATTATTTTTCTTATTGTTTCAATGTGTCGACTGTCGACCATTTAGACCTGAATAATAATGTAGATAGAAAGTATTTGCACCTGGTTAGTTTTCGATTTTTTTTTTACTATAAATTCAATTCTTTTGTTAATATTTGAAGAAAAATGCTCCCAACAAATGACATCGTCAAGATTACATAAATGTGGTAAATGATAGTTTTTAGGTTAATTTTTGTGCTTCCACAACAACTTCTATATGAAATATAATAAGGGGAAGGTCTGGTTTCCGTTTACATTAATAAACATTACTTAATAGCACAATAACTCCAGGCTAGGAAGTGAGGAAGTAATTTGAAAATTTTTAGTGATTTTCGATTTTTATGGTGGAATCTGAACCATCCGCTTTCAATATTTATTAATATTTACGACTGTTTGTTTCCGTTTTCATTTTATTCTTTGGGTTATGAAATAATTAAATTTTAATAAAGTAATTGCCTAGAACTATTGTAGATTGTGAGTGAGTTTGGGTTAGATAAGAAAAATTAATAGTGGCCATTTTTTCATTCCATTGTAGTTAGTCTATATAATCCATCTAGCGTAATTTTTAGGATAGGTATAATTTATTTTTACTCATCCTGATGCAATTCGTTGTTATTCTCATTTTCATTCTAATTCTAGTTCTCATTCTTATTCTCATTTTCATTCTCATCCTCATTCTTATTTTCATTCTCATCCTAATTGTTATTTTCATTCTCATCCTCCTTATTATCCTCATTCTCATTCTCATTGAAATCCTCATTCTTATTATCATTTTCATTCTCATCATCATTATAATTCTAATTCTCATTGAAATCCTCATTCTTATTATCATTTTCATGCTTATCCTCATTCTTATTCTCATTCTTATTCCTCATTCTTATTCTCATTTTCATCGTCATTCTCATTCTTATTTTCATTCACATTCTCATCCTCATTATCATCCTCATGCTCATTCGTAATTTCATTTTCATTGCAATCCTCATTCTTATCATTTTCATTCTCATCATCATTATAATTCTCATTCTCATTGAACTCCTCATTCCTATTATCATTTTCATCCTCATCCTCATTCTTATTCTCATTATTACCGTCATTCTCATTCTTATTTTCATTCTCATTTTCATGGTCATTCTCATTCTTATTTTCATTCACATTCTCATCCTCATTCTCATTCTTAATTCTCATTTTCATTGAAATCCTCATTCTTATTATCATTTGCATTCTCATTCTCATCCTCATTCTCATTCTTATTCTTATTCTTATTTTCATTTAGATTCACAATTCTCATGAAAATAGTTGATAATGACGGTCGACCATTTTTTTTTCTATATGCATCTGACCGTTAGATTTTAAAAGTTCTTATCAGTCAAAGGTGTGATTTCTTATTATAATGGCGTGATATTAAATATCTGTGTTATTTTTAACAATAAATATTTAATTTAAGCAGATGTGAAAATTAATTTTCCTAATTGATTCCAATAAAACAGAAATTCTTTAATTAACACTTCCTGGGCTGGGTGTGTGTATTGGGTTCCGCTATTCAAATTATAATAGGTGTGAAATTGCATTTATGATTTTATTAGTTAAAAAAAATTGTTTTTCATTGTCTTTTTGTGTAAAGATGATGCCTTTTTCGACACATTTATGACGGTTGGCCGGTAAATTCTTTTCTCAATAATTTTTAATTAGTGGTTAGATGGGAAATTTGATGGAAATGCACTGTACACATATATCATCTACTAATTGGTAATTTCCAACCATCTTTTCTTTATTTTAATTAACGAGATAATTAATTTTATTAGCACAAAAATGAGATTTCTTAAAATGGTATGCGCAGCCGCACATTATTACTATAGGCATTCTTATTTCAATTCCTTTTACGGAAGTGTATTTTGTATAATATGAAATTTTTTAATGTTTTACAATTGGTTTTACAATTGTTTTTACCAAAGTAAACATTTCCAGAGCCATAACATTTTTACCTATTACGTGTTAATTTCAAAACAACAACAAAAAAAAAAAAACTGATTTTTTTTCTTCAATACTACAAATGTTTATAGTTAAGACACGTTTTTTTTTTTTTTTTGCGCTCTCAAAATCACCTCTGGTCATTTAACGCTTTTAAATAAAAACATGGAAACAATCAACTTTTTTTTAGTGTGGTGTTGTTGTTGTTAAAGTTGTAGATGAAATAGTTGAAAAACAGTTTAGCTCAAAGAACAGGGTCACTGAACAGTTAACAATTAAAGTAGTTCTGTACACATCAGATCCCATTGCAAAAAGGCAAAGTCAAGCAGTAATTTGTGCTGAGGCTGTGCTGTGCGTTATTAAAAATTTTACGCATACCTTTCCAATCTTGAAGATGTACATATTGGTACGTTGTAAGATTTTTTATACCCGGCATATTAGACATATTCGCGAGAAATTTTTCAATCCAATTTGTTTTTTTTTTCTTTTACTATGATTTGATGGGGACTTTCATGAAGGAAACATGAAATGAATTTATAAAATATGCGCGCCGCTATGATGCCATCAAACGGGGTCTCACTCAAAATGGTTTTGTCGATCGAGTAGTAGTAGTGCATCATATAATTAGCAGTAATTATTTATTTGCGTCCATTAATTATATTTTTGCTATATTTAGTTCCTATTGAATTAATATCGATTTTAGTTTTGTTTTTTTTCATTCTTTTTTGCATTAATTTTTTTGTTTTGGTTTTTGTTTTTTTTTCTTATTACATAGTGTTTTGTACTTTATGGAAGACGGAAAAAAAATATAGTCGACTTTATATTGCTTGTTGATTATATGGTAAAACGTAAAACATAAGGTCTTCGATGGTAAAGCCATAATTTATATCAAATGATCGTGAATTGAACATTAGAAAAAAGTTTCCTAGTACATATAGGTAGAGATATCTATAGACGACTTATAATGAGTGGTTGGTGCAAGAAATTAATTTGTTTTTTTTTTATGTTGTCTTCTTGAAAACCAATAAGTTTTGCTTTTCTTTTTCATGAATAGACATGAACCAGAATAATCAATAATGATAAATATAATAGAAGCGATAGACGGTTTAGTCGCCATAATATACTTACATATATTAAACTGGACATGGCATTATGTAATTGGTAATACAGGTGGGCCTCCTACAACGAGGTAGATACGTTCCTAGAAAAGGCCGCGTTATAGAAAAAAATCCGCATTATCTGAACCGCGTTGCAGCGAAAACGGGTTGTAGAAGGACCGCGTTGTAGGGGGCCTACCTGTACTTAATATTTTGTGTTTTTTTTTCTTCAGTAGTTTCATTTTAAAAATGAGTACACCGAGAGTTTACATGCAGAGTTAAACCCTAGTTCGAACCGGGTTGAATTATCATATAAATGCGAGTCGAGTCCAAACAGGGTTAACTCGACTCCTCAACTCGACTGGGTTGAGTTGAAATGGTGTCTTATAGACGTGAGTTGAATTTCAACCTTGTTTCAACTCGATCCTCGTTTCAACTCGATCTTTCAACTCTGCATGTAAACGTGGTAAATATTAGAACTTTCATGCTTGTGAGGACTTGGCGTCATACACTACCATGATTTCTGAGAAGCTAAACTAAAAATGACACCAAATAATTGTATTGATTGTCAATTTTTAGAGTTTTTTTTTATATTTTAAGTAGATTCTGCTGTCTTTGCGATAATAAAGGGAGGTTTTCACCCCTGTCGCGCTTACATTTCACTCTTATTCACATTAGAGAATTTACAACGAACCTAGAGTGACATTTTTCTTTCTTGCCTAAAGTTGCCGCATCACATCCAAGAGGTTTGATATAGATCGAGTGATCTCAACTAGATCACTACTACTGCTAATACAATTTAGACGTATTCGATAAAACCAATCAAAATTTCCTTAATGTAATCCAATCGGGATTCCAATTCATTATTTCAGCTATGACGATTCCATTCTGGTATTGGTGCGATGTTTTTATTGTCATTCCTCAGGGATGTTTCAATCACAGACGTTTTCGTTTTCTTGACTTTTCTGTATTAATGTTTTTTCTTACGAATAACCTTTTCAGGGACAAAATGGCGTCGTAAATGACATTTGCTGCATGAATATTGAAGATTTGCCGGAGACACCAGTTGAAACTTGTTAATTTAAAAAAAATTCTTAGTTCAGTGTAATATTTTATTTGATTGCTAAAACAAAGAAATCATTGGTTTTGCCAAAATTGACTGTGAATCTCTCTGTATATGAAAAATTTGAATTACATAATCTCATGTTAAGCAATCTAAAGTCAATTTAATAAATAAACTTAGCTTTGTCGGCTAGGTATACTTACTTTTCCGATATTCTCATATAATTATCAAATACCATATTGACACATTTTGAAAATAAGTACCATGCCTAGGTAGGCTTTCAGATGAAAGCCATATACTTTATTGTACCATCATCTCTATTTGTTTGTGATTTTCTATCAATCTTATTGACAACTTGTTATGAGAAACGCAAGGGAAACCAAAGATGTAATTAAAATTTTGTTTTGATTTCAATGGACATTCATTTAGAAAACAGAAATAAACCATTCCGATTGAAATTGCAAGGAAAAAGTTTTATATGCCGCCAATGATGATCGTAGCCTTTAACTAGCATTCGAATTGAATTGACAATATCAATTTAGTATTGTTTTGATGAGATTCTTGAGTGCTATGACTAAAAAAATATACGAAAAGCGATTACTGAATCTGAGGCAATTTTAATTTTGAGTTTTTTAATTGATTTTAAGATTAATAATTAATTTACCTTACTGTTGACGCTTTTTTTTATTTATTTTTTCAACCATGTGGGCTGATTCAAAATTTCACACAAATTATTTAAAGAAAACACTTCACACTAACATTCACGTCACGTGATAATTTCTTATTTATTCTAAGCAAATAAATCAGCACACATTTCAAACAAAATGTTCTTTCTCTTATAATTCAACAGGAATTCCAGAGTTTCATGACTCTTTTTGTGCTAAGCCATATGTCTGTAGGTGGTATTGTTTAGCTAACAATTTTTTTTTTTTTTTGCTCCTTATATATATTGCTGGACCTTTTTGAGAGTCTGTTAAACACACATATTCGTGCAATACGAGTGGAAAAGTTTTCGTTTTTGTTTTTTGTTGTTGTTGTTATCTCTTAGCATAATTAGGTATGCGTTAAAAGTACAGATGCTGACTGAGTGGTTGATGTAAATATTAAATGGTAATTGTTAGTGTGTATGTATGTGTAAGGTTAAATTTATGTTATATCGAACATTTATAATATAAATAATGTAGATTTGCTTAAAAAGGAACTCCAACTCACGTCTCAATTTAAATTTATTTACTCCGCTAAATTCCTATACAAACTCTTAATATTTTGGGAATCATTTTATCTTCAAATTTAACCTCTAAGGCTACGGTAACGAGTTTTGAAATCTTTTGTAGGAACTTGTTAAGTAGGGAAATTGAGTCAATACCCTAAACAATATTTTCAGTATAAAAATATGCAAATATGTATATTGAAATTTTTTCCAACCCTGAACCAGCCCAATTCATACATAGAATCTCAAAAAAATTATTATTTGACTGATACTACAATTATATTTATTTTTTACCGTCAATAATTCCGCTTCAAAACCAAACCAAATACAGCATAACCAAAGTCTACTTGCTAAAATACCGGCTTCACATCAAATCATATATATAGCGGCTTCGCACGCATACCATATCCATTTATCTCTCTCTCTACATACACACTCATATAAATTTATACTCACTACCAACAATATTCGAGAAAACAAAAAAAAAATAATGCCGCGGCGTATCTCCATTCTAAAATCCCGTCAAGCCATCCACAGCAAAACGTTTTACAATAATTCAGTTGCATGGAAGCCGTTGCCTTGTTAAGTGTCCGGTAGACTGACGTTTTTTTTATTGTTTTTAATAATAAATTTTGAGTTTTTTTCTTTTTGGTGTACTATCCTAATTAAAAAAAATTGTGTTTAAAATAAATGTGCGCCGTACACAGTTAAAAAAATTTTTGTAATATTAACAAAAAAAAAATTGTTTTTTTTTGGTCTTTTTTAAAGAACTGTGCCTAAATTTGAAATTTATGTGCCTCTCTATGTTTGTATATAATGAATTTTCGTTAAACGAAAATAGATTTCTCTGTACAAACCCGTATGTATATTGAAAATGTACATTTAACATTCCTCTCCCTTTTAAATATATATTAAATGTGCCTTGTTGCTTAAAATAAGTTTAAAAAAAAAAGAGTATAAATTTAAAAAAAAAAACCTTTAAGTCCATTACCATTTAAACTTTGTGCAAAATATTTATTGTAAGTAGTTTAGAGATGTAAAGTGTGAAGAAACTTCTATAATATAAATGAGTTTTATGAACTTGCGGTGTTAATTATTTTTGTGTAGGTACATCACATATATGTACTGCGTATACTTCCCCTCTTTACATATATACTTTATGTGAAAATTAACTAAATCTGGTTTAGTACAATTTAAAATTAAATTACTCTCTGTGTTAGTGTATACAGTTTTTTTTTGTTACAAATATATAAAAAAACCGAAAAAAAACAAAAAACAAAATTACAAGTCACCTATACTTGCGCCTCTTCTATAGATACCTCTGGCATTTGGATACCTTGAAAAATTACTATTTTTACCGGCTAATGGATTTTGATCGATAGTTAGTAGCATAAATTGTCTATTCTGTTGGATATATTCACAACAATAAGGTAACTATTTTTCTTAAACAGAATATCAATTAAATAGTGTCAGAATAGTTAGATATAGATGGATAGAACTTTTTTAGAGAGAGAATACACCGAAAAAAAAACACGAAGCATTTCCGCTTTATACATTTATACATTGTAAATAGATTGCCGCCTTTAAAATATTATTTTTATCACATTTATTTTCATTCAAGTGATAAATTTAATTTTACAGTCGACAGGCAGACATAAAGATTCACTAACACACACACACACACACAGGCATAAATGTAAACGTTTCAAATATTGGTATATACAAGTGAATTGTTTCCGTAATCTCTAAGGAATAAAAAAAATGTTGAATCGTCTGCGGAAGAATAATTGACAGATGATGTCAGTAAAACATTGCGCTTTCTTCTTGATATTGTCTACGTACAGTTACATATTACAACATTTTTAATGTGGATACGTACAATACGTACATATATATATGTATATAGCAACAGCTGTGGACAAGTAATTGACCGCCGAGCGATTTATTTTATAGTCGCTCGCGGGGTTCCTTGGAAATAAATGTTTTATCTATTGTCCTGAATGAAAATCATGCAGGTGTACGTACCTTCCGTATAAAGAAGGCTTTTTCCTTATCGATTTTTTTTTTATTTAGAAATTTGTCTGATCGATCGTTGTCATTTTTCGCCGCTCGTAGAACCCAATTGGACGGAAAACCATGAAGAATTTTATATGAAAGGAAAAATAAAATTCCCATCACTCAGATAGGAAATCTAAGATCTATATATTTAGGTATTGTATGTGTTCCGAAGGCTAAAGTTTTAGAGATTACTTAGTGTTAGACAATGATCCAATTTTGATAATCAGTCAGTTCAAATTGAACTATTGGGAAGATCTTAAATAAAAGTAGCAACAAAATAGGCAAGTTTCATGTGACTTTGGTTCCCAAAATTGGCCGGTCAGACAGATTAGTTAAAAATAAAGGATCAAAATCGAGAATAGGGCATTTACAGATGAAAATGGCTTATAGAAACACTATGCGTTTCTGGAGATATTCAATCAGCTATATGTAGACAAGAATGAAAATAAAGGAAGACAGACGGGCGGTCAAGATTCTGGATAAACGGCTGAATCTACTAAAATCTTTACACAGTTTATTGTTTTGGGAGCAACAAAAACACGGACAAGGTATAGGGGAGGATGGATAATTTTGATATACTCGAAATCTATTCGAAATGGTGGAAAAGTGAATATATGATGAATTTATAGTTTTTAATCATTTAACTACTCAAAATTTGTTCGGATTAGAGGGAAATGAGTATAACAAAACTTATAGAGAATCAAAAAATTAAGATTTCATTAATAGATCAAAAAGTTCCACAACCTACCGTTCGTTATAGCGCTGCAATAGTTTTTTTTCGTAATTTCTCGGGTTTTTAATCATTTGCATTAAATTTACTCAAAATATTTGTTGTAGGGATAAAGTCGTAAATAATAAATACTCTAACGGGTATATTATAATTGGCGTAGTCAATTTAATTTTTGCATACTTATAATTTTTTTTTGTTGAAAAAATGCCTTTAGAATTAAAATGTAAAAATTAAATACTAAGTATAACTAGTGGCAATTTAGAATAAGTACGCTTCTTAAGAGTAAGAAATTGAGTCTATTTGTTATCATGTAGCAGTATTTTTGGAAAATTATTGTTTACCAACTTTATTTATTATACCCAAAAAAAAAAAAAAAATAAAACAAAAAAAAATTGTTACAATCTTATCAAAAATCAAACAGAATTGTTTGCAAACAAAACTTGTGATATAGAAAAATGGCTTAATATTACTGTTTTATCACTCAATAACACCATTTCCCTATCGTTCTGGTTATACGCATTTAGTTATACATAATTCAAAATAAAAATATGATTCATCCATAATAATAAATATTAATATGGGCCAATAACTTATCAAATTAGAGTACACATAGAGCGACATATTTTTATCTGTTTTTATTTTGCCAACTGATGCTTTTACGAATATTAATTTTCTATTTATTCTAATTTAATCTTTTTTATTTACCATTTATGAATTTACTTATGTGTTTTTGTGTGTAATTTTTTCGCTTATTATTAATCAACATGACATTTAACCCTTTTTTCGTTTCGCTTGTGGTAAATAACACCTCGAAGTGGTCCTGTAGAGTTTCGTACGATTTTTTTTTTGTAAACCGGAATCAGTCATTTTTAACATTTTTTATTTTTGGTTTTTTTTTTTCATTACTTTTCTCATTTTATTTTTTTTCTGTCATATGGCAACGCTAATTTTGAATTTAAAAAACCAAATATTTGGTATTATTAAAAATCAAACTCTGTATTTTGAGCAAACTTTGAAAAATATAAAAATAGACAATTAAAAAATACAAAAATGCTGCACAACATTTTTTTTGACAAATACTTATACAGATAAAGCATGAAATAAGATGGTTTTTTGTTTTGTCTCGAGTGATTCTTTTTTATTATTCTTAATTATTACAAACAAGAAGACATTCCATAAAATACATTAATTAACCCATGAAAAAAAAAAAAAAAAACTAGAAGCAATTAATTGATATAATTGTTACATACTTATTTTGAGGAATTTATCTAATTAACATGCATGGTGGTATATTCTTGTTAATACAAATAGAAAAAGAAAGAAAGTTTGTTTAATTAAAAAATTTAATTAAAATCAGCAGGATAAATGGTCAATTACTTTAGGTAGTTACTTTTAAATGTTTTTTTTTTTTTTTTCTTTATTTTTTGTAACTTTATCTATAAATGGTAAGTATTATTTTTTTTTTCCTCCACTTCTTACGTATTATATATATCTTAATTAGTAGATCGCCTGCTGGTAACATTGATTAAAAAATAATTTTCAAACTTTCACTAATATTTCGATTAAATAAAAACGTCAATGAAACATTTTTATGTCCAATTCTTGAGTCTCCCCGTATTTTTAATAGTTTATGTCCATTAAAATCTCATTTAATTTGTAATTTTTGCTTTTGCTTCTCTGTGTACCAACTAACGAAGATAATGGAAAGAAATCAAATTAAAAAATCTTTTATACAAAAACATTATGTAATGTGCGGGTTTACTTAATATTAAAAAAGAAGTTTTTTTTTTCTATAACTTTAATAGAACAAATGACTCACGCTATAAATAATGATTAATTAAATTAATTTATTCAAGTCAAACCAAAACAAAAAAAAAAAAAATGTTTTCGATAGTAAATTTACAATTCGTTTGTAAAATATTTGATTGATGTCAAATATTAATCAATATTCGTAAATAGTTTTTGTTGTTCTGGTATATGTATAGGAAACACCAGGTAGTATATATCTATATATGTATAGGAAACACCAGGTAGTATATATCTATCGGTCATCTTTCAAATCTGTGAATCGTGACACTGAGAATAAGAATTACTAATACAAAAAAAAAATGATTCAAAGCAATGAACTTGTGCGTATAGCTACATTAATTGTAAATTACCTCTACGTGCTGTGTGTGTTTTTTTTGTTTTTTTTTTGTAGTACTATATGATATTGAGACGTGTAATTTTATTAATTAAAATTAAAATTTTGACGAGTTATTTTACAGGAAACATTTGAATTTGTCATCCATTTTATGATTCCTGCATTTTTGATTATTTCTACTGTGAAAGCCTATTTTTTTTAAATTTTAATTTTTTTTTATTTTTCCAAAATTTTTGAATTTTCTATAATCTTTAAGAAAAATCCATGATGATATTCATTCTAAATTTAAATTTTGAAGAGTTTTTTTTTACAAAAAAACATTTATATTTGTCATCACTTCATCACTCATCAATTCCTGAATTTTTGATTATTTCTAATCCCCAAAAGTCTATCAAAGCCGATTTACGAAGAAAAGTCAAAAATTTGAATTTCCCATTATTGATAATAAAAATCGAAAATCATTTGGATAATGTTGACTTGAAATCGGAAATTTGTTGTCAAATTTTTAAAATTTCCATTGGGTAGAATTTTTTTCTGTTTATGATTTGATGAGATTTTTTAATTAAAAATATTTGGATTTATTTTTTTTTTTTTTGAATTTCATTATTACTCCCGCGAAATGTTCCTTTTATTATACATACAAAATGTTCATGACTGAACTTTACGGGAAACACTTTATCAATTTTTTTTTTATTGCCACAAACTGCCAACAATAACAAAAAAAAACCAACAAACAACAAATGGTATCTAAAGGTGTCCAGGTTTTTACAAATGTATATTAACAATTCTACTGTAACTGGGAACCCTTATACATAGTTTCTAACCGATTTATATTCTTACATATTGCAGGGGTGCTAAACATATTTTTAAACTCTCGATCCTCTTGTAGATATTATTCGATAAAGAGTAAAAAAAATAATTGGAAAATGTTAAAAAGCTCAATAGAAGCTTAAAAAATTGCAAAAAAAAAAAAAATTAAATTCTTGACATTAATTGACCGCACATACAAAAATTGATCAACCACCAAAAAAAGGGATTGCTGTTTTGCACCTCTGTTCAGTAATGATGCAGATGCATAAATTTCTATATATATATGGCCACTATAATGAGGGTAAATGCAAGTACTGGGTAAATGATGTGTGTGGGTATACGAACATATGCGCTCAAATTGCATATAGTACATTGAATTGGATGACAATGAAAATTAAAGCATTAACAATTTCCAACCTAATGCTGTGTAATGTTGATTTTAAGCGGAAAATATTTACGAACTCAAATGAAATAAATATTCAATTGTTTTTTAAATATATTTCAAGCGTCACGAACATTTTGATAATGAATATGTGAATATTGCATATCTAAGGTAATGATAGGTTACATACAGAACAAAAACATGTTTAGTTCATTAAAATACTCCATTCTCTTTCGTTCTTGGCATAATGTGATATCACAATAGATTTCCTATGTCATCATTCTCAATACTCTGTAGGTATACATAAAATGTGGTACTTATAATGAAAAAGAGCGTAGGTTAGATGTCTGTGTCAATATGTTTTTTTTTATTTATATAGAAGAATCATTCTTTGTTAAAAATTTTTTTTTTTTTTTTTGTAAATTGAACTTTTATTTAATTTTTTTACGAGTCTGACCTTTTATATGGTAATTTTTGAATATTTAATTTTACGAAACTTTCAAACCAATATTTCGTATAAAATCCTTATTGTTAGTTAAATATATTTTTTTAATTCTAAAAAATTATATTTGTCGTTTATAAAAATAAGAATTGTGTGGGTCACGTACCGTTTTTTTTTTTTAAATTTGACTTCAAAATCAAATTAGAATTAAATTTGTTTTGAAGGATTTTTTTTTCTTCCATTTTTAATTTTATTAAATACTTTTTTTTTGACAATTAAAGAAATACATTTCTGACCGTGAAAAGTTAACCAACCATGTAATATTATTAATTTATGATCTATTTTAAAAACATATTTTTAAAGCCCACTTCTCATCAGTCGTTTTGGAAATTTCCTATTTAAAAATATGTAAAAAAATGTTTGCCTGTTTCGGTCAATTATATAAAAACATTTTTTTATTAAATTAAGCCAGCATTCGAATTAAATATGCTTCAGAAATAATATTAATCACCTGACAATTTCAATTTTTTGCGTAATAATAAATATTTAAATCTAATTTCAATTAAATAAAAAAAAAAAAAAAAAAAATTTAAAAAAAAGTGAACAAATAAAAACATAAAATGTTCTAGGTACTGTACGATTGTATGTTATTAACATTTAAAGGCACATGACAAGGCCACAACAAATTTTTTCCTCTAATTATTATCAACATTAATTATTGTTTGCTAGATGATGTAGCATAATATTGAAAGATGAAGAGTCGTAACATGCGATATGATTGACCATTGGCGTCATTTTAGAATATTCTTTTAGTGGAGACTTAGTTTTTTGATTAAAAATTAAAATATTTGTTTGGATATACCAACAATTAAGAATTATTGCTACAATTTGCTGTAGAATTATGATTTATCTCTTCCATACCCCTCCGAAATTGACGCCTTTTTTGGCAATTTTTTTTTTTTTTTCAATTTAAAATTCTGAAATTTTTTATTTTATGTCAAAACAGTTTTTATTGGTAATTTGCTACCTAGTAATTTTGAGATTATGTTCATTATTATGTAGGCACCTATTGTTACTTATTTTGATTTCGTGAATTAAGAATAAAATTACTTCGCATTTTTTTTTTAATTTCATTTTTTTTTGATAAATTTTTAAAAATAGGAATTTACCTCAGTTTTCATATAAATACTCTAGAATAGAAATACATCCTTCGGACTACATCCTAAAGGATTTTCAAAAAAAATTATAGAATTTCATAAATTGATAAAAGCTATAATTTCCGAAATTCAAAATCGTATCGTTTCCCTGCTGATGCTGTAAAAGTTCAAATCAAATATTACCTTGATCCATTTTCCATGATTTCTTTATGCAATGAATTAACTCCTATTCTCATGCTATTCCTGTATGTTTTTTTGTTTTTTTTTTTTGTTGAACCACTGGCGTTATTTGACATGCGTTTCTTGGTAAAAATAATCAAAGAAACGACCACTTACCTTGAAAATAAAATCAACTTTGCTTATGTAAGCTCTGTTGGGTTAGAATATTTTTCCAACAAACAATCACATTGACGCCTGCAAGATTTATCCAACCACATACTAAAAAACACATACCAAAAAAAAGAAAAAGCAGAACAAACAAACTCCAGCTAAAACAAGAATTTACAAAAATAAAAGTATGAAAGCCAAAAAGGATCTACGTTTAATGAAACATCCAACAACAACAACAACAACAAAAAAGCAGTCGACCCTGTTCCATAATGTATAAGATCGTGTGCCATTGCGCGTTTCACGTTATTCTGGTATATGAATGCAGACCAACATTTTTGAGGTACTTTTTTTGTTGTTGTTGTACCTGCTCTCTGTAGTAGAATTTGTTTGAAGAGGGTTCTGCAGCTGTGTTTAAATCAGACAAAATTTAAGAGATTTTGTTTGAAAGAAACCATTTAGTTTCGTTAAATTCATTGGGCTTTCATTGGATTTGGAATTTATTTTCCACAACAAATTAATAATCAAAAATCAATAAAATAGATAGTGCGTCAAGGATCTATTATGGGTCCCCTTGTTTCAATTATCTTCATAAATGATCTTTTATATATTTTGTATGCTTTATTGGAACCACACAACATTTTTAATCAAATCTAATCGATAAGTGAAATCCACTTACTTTTTCTCACTGACCATCTACCACCACTTGCGTGCCAAATTTCTTAAACTAGGATGTGAAACTTATACATTACCTACTTTATCTACATATAGATAATTATTGTCTGCTGTCTGTAGATTTATTCCCAATAATATTTTGCAAAAATTAATTTTAATAATTTGGCACTTACCCATTGTCTGGACAATAATTCATTACATAGATTATCTATGAGTCAATCATTAACCGTCAGCAATTTTAACCAAATTACTTTTTATATATGTACAATGTACATACATTCTCATTCACGTATACCGACTTATAATGGTTTTTCTGTGTGAAAGGTTTGATGGTAGCCATATTTTAATTGCTTAAATAAGAAAAAAAAAATAATATCTTTTGTTGTTGTTGATTATATTAGCACTGATTAATTTTTGGCGAGAGAGCAATGGCCTTTTGGCTAAAGTGGTCAATTTTACTATATAGGGTTGTGACACTTAATTTTTTCTTTTTCAATTTTTTTTAATAATTTTTTTGAATCGAATTTAGACTCCAAATAGAATTTTCTTCTTTTGCCTTTAAACAAAATACTAATACTAAATCTTATAGATATGTGGCAACCCTATGCATGAAATTTAATATGTGAACAACGCGCGCAATTGCAAAGTTACGCATGAATAGATTTTTGAGATCAGGTAGCATTTTCATGTATTAATATAGATTATTTTTTGGCAAGATGATTATATTGTACGGGAATTGTACGTGTAGCACCTACTATGTGTAGTAAGTTGACACAAATAAGTAATGGTGGATCATTAATCAAAGTTTTCTTTTTTATTTTTTTTTTTTGTACAAATAATTTGGTCTTTACTATTGGTATTTCAATATTTTTTTGTAGAAAATACTTATAGCAAAAAATAACGAAAAGTTAAATTGTCATTTTTGTACACATCAGGTTCACAATTGATCGTAAAATAATTTTGCCAAAACAGCCGAGTAATTTCGAAAAACAAATAAAAACTATAAGAACGTTTAAGAAAGTATAACTAACCGAGAGCAAATATCAGGCAATGGAAATGTTTTGTGAGCAAAGAATTGAAATATTTTCGCGCGAACAAAT
Organism: Platyura marginata; assembly: GCA_026745375.1. Taxonomy (NCBI): domain Eukaryota; kingdom Metazoa; phylum Arthropoda; class Insecta; order Diptera; family Keroplatidae; genus Platyura; species Platyura marginata. The sequence continues at coordinate 30,480 of JANSTT010017661.1, read as the reverse complement.
GTTGAGATCAATTTTCTGAAATTTTGAAGATCTCAAATTGTGTATAGAATTTAAAAAAAAAAAAAATGTTTAAAAATCGATATTAAATAGACTTGGAAAGATAAATATCTTAAAAAAACACTTTGTAAAGCCACTTTTAATTGTCACGTGTAGGATGTTATTAAAATGAAAACTATTTCTACATGACGATGATAATGATAATGTAAAAATTTAAAAAAAAAGTATTTAAAATTTCTTACAATAATGTAATGGCTTTCTCATTAATCGATTGAAATACATTTCGATTGATTGACGCCCGCCCCTTTTTTCTAATCGACTGGTATGTAGGTGTTATAATAGTTTTTTTTTTTTTTATAGCATAGCATAAAGTAGAAAATTATCAAGCTTTAATACGATTTTAATGTACATATACTGAGATTGTCGGTCTTATACAATAAATAAATAGAAAATAAAATTTAATAGATAATGAGTACATGTACGTCAATGTTTAATTAAAGAGGTCATATAGGGGAGGGGCATTACACTTTCTTTAGAAGATGAACATTAATTACATATATGTTATGTAATTTTTTTTTTTTTTTGTTTATTATCTACCTACAATCCTACAAGTAGCAGTGTGGGTTTTTTTTTTTTAAATAAAGCGTGCCTTATTTTATGCCCTTTCTTATACAACTGTAGCTAATTGAAATCTTTATCATTATATAACGATAGTAAAGTTTTTATATTCGAGTCAATAAACCTTTTTAAATTAATTACAAAAAAAAAAAAAAAGAGAAAAACTAAAGACTATAAATGATTCCGTTTTACTACAACAATATAACATTAACATTAAATCATTTGTAAAGAGAGAAAAAAAAAAAAAAGAAAAAACAAAACTGCTACCGTAATACTTAAGTACACTGGATGACTTTAATTAGCTAAATTATAATTAATTCCGGTTTGCGCATTCAATTGCACATTTTATCTTAAACTTTCATTTACAAAGTTTTTTTTTTTTTTTTGTTTTTTTTTGTAAACGAATGTCTGAATATTTTTGTAGTTTATACCAGTGAATGGATAATTTATTTAAATTGTAATAAACCGTACTGTAACATCCTGTGTCACGACAAAATTTTAATTATTTCTGATTTACTACCGCTTTTTGCGATTATTTAGAATTGTCACAATAAAACAAATTTTTACAGCCAATGGTAATTTTACACATAATATAATTTATAATCTTGACATATTTTAATTTGAAATTTCTTATTAAATTATAAAATCTTAATAAGTTGTAATATAATGCTACGTTTATTCTTGAAATAATGTTATCTTGATAGAATGTCAACTTTATGTTATACAATAATTAACATGTTTTTTTTGTTTATATTTTATAAATAGGCATTTCCTAGAAAATATCTTAAGACATGTCTGTGTATCTTCTTCAAAATAATATCTTAACAAATTTCGATACAAAATTAAATATAATGTTTGGACGAATAATAATTGGTGAAGAATTTTTTATAATTTTAAAATTTTTCATAATCGTTAATATAACTTGCAAACAAAAAATAACTAACTCCCAAATTTTTGCCACAAGCTAGATTAAAGTTTAAAGAAAATATAAATTTTTTTTTTTTTTTTTAAATTTTTATACTTTAACTTAATTTTTAACAGATAAAACATTTCACAACATAATTTTATTGTATTTTTACCAAAAAACTTTTCCATTTCCCTTAAAAATAGCGATTTTGAAGTTTACACTACATGCCAATTTTTAAAAACAAAAACTGCTTACTAACTAAAAGTACATGTTCTCTGAACGTTTTATCGATTTATAAAATGGTGACCTCAACAGTAAGTCGATTTAAAAATGGATCGTCAATAGGATCTGTGACAGCAGTAAAACTAACACTTAAAAGTGTTTTTTTTTTGGCACGCGATCAATTATACTTTTACGGGAATTTATTGTAATAGTCAAATTTATTATCGATAAATTTCTTCTAAAATTCCAATTTTTCGTTAAGTCTTTTTTTGGTTGTTTTCGCTATTTATTGCCATGGTTCCTTCAAATTTGGCGATATATTTTAAGGTTGTCGTTTTATTTGAGAAATCCTTTTTTTTTTTTAAAAAAGTCATTGTTTTGCCGTAATTTTTACATAATTTTGTTATTTTTTATTTTGTGAACGCAAATTCGTCTGGTTAACAATAAACAATAGTTATGATCTTACTTAATACGAAGTTTGACGATTAAATTATATAAATCGTTAAAAATGAACGACCACCAACAATTTATAATTCCTTCAACTAACTATACTCGTACATACATACATATGTAGCACATACCTACTACATACATACTATCATTAAAATGGTGATTTATGAAATAGTTTTTGATGGTCAATAAAATTAAATTTTTTTTTTTTTTTTAATTTAATTCGTCTGTTGATATAAATCTAGTTCAGAATATAGTTTATTAATACATGCGCCAGTTTGTCGTTCCTATAATTAATGTTTACGATAAAAAAAGGATGAAACCTAAAATTAATTTAATTTTATTATTTGTTTTCTAACTCTTCTTTTCCTATATCGAAGATTTATATAGTTCCTTTAACATTTCAATAAATCTCTCGTCGAATAATTCGTAATATGTGTGTCATCGTTATATGGAAACTATTTATGGCTTTATATTTATGTAAATTTACATGTTTATATTAAGATTTTGTGTCAAAATTACTTTAATAATAACGAAAAACGAGTATTTTTTTTTTTTAATTTTTAATTTTGTTAATAATTTTGGTCAATATTATTGTTGTTCTTCGAATATTTCTTAAATATACATAGAATACTTACTTAATTATAAATAAATAATAAAGAAATTTACATAAATGTAAGTTGTTGATTTAAATTTTAAATATTGCTTGCACTTTTCGGTCCAAATTAATTTTTTACTGTTACAACAAATAGAAAGTTACTAATCTACAAGAAACAAAATAAAATCCTATGTAAATGATTTCATTTTTGGAATTTTTTTTTTGCCGTCAATGCCCCCCCTCTTTTAACTCTGATATGAGTTCTGAGTCATATTTTATACTAATGAAATAACAAAATTCTCACTTTAAGAAGACAATTCTGCAGTCGGGAACAATTTTCGAATAAATTCCCAAAAATAAAATTCTCGAGAATTTTACAACAAAATGTCTGTTGTGCTTTTAACTTCAGGATTATTGAAAAAAAAAAAAAAAAATTGACTATACAATTTAAGAAAGTTTTGACACAAATCCAACATTCTTGTTTTGTTATAGTTTTTTTTTTTTTTTACAATACTCTAAGTACAAAAAAAAAGCTTTTGTTGAAGAAATTCGATTTGGATTTTATGTTGTTGTGAAATTGTCTACGAAAAACGTGAAATTGCCCGGTAAAAGTTAAAATATTCAATCGAGTGCTTTCTGCTCTGTTCTGAAATCAGACAAACAACAACAACTTTTAGGTACAATTTAAATTTGGATAAAAAGCATAGTGTTTTTTTTTCTTTTTAAAGATCTCTTTCACCGAAAAATGCAAATGAATAATTCAACAAATCACGTAACTTAAATTTATATAGTCAAAAAAAAAAAAAAAACTAAAAAATATAATAAGAATGACTTGCAAGTTGGAAGTTAGCTTCTTAAATAATATACATATAAGGAATATACTTATTATAAGTATATGCAGACACGCACAGATTAAGTTCATTTTGATACAAATTATCTGCCTACTCGAATCAATATTATTGTGGTAGAAATCGAAAATTTTTTCCTGTGCATAATTATGTCGTTAAAGCTTGAAATTAATGAAATTGATACATTATTCATTTGATGTAAAAATTATGCATGTATCGTAATGGATATAAAAAGGGCCTAGCTTAAAAACTAAAATTTTTGTACACCAATCACCAGTCATATCAATAAAAACTGAGTTGTTTTTTTTTCAAATAGCAAAAAAAATTTCAAAAACATATCGATAAAACTTCTGTCTATACTCTATTTAATAGGCGTGATTTTGTAATTGTAATCACGATTTCATTTTTTTTTTTTTTAATTTTTTTTTTCCTATGGCAAATAATTTTGTTCCACCAAGATAATTATTATGAAATCAACAGCGAAATAAATTAACGTAAGACACAAAGCGCAAAATTCAAAAACCGTGACGCCTTACGTACATATCTACATATTATTTAATAAAAATGTGAAAGACAATAGGCCATTTGAATTAAATCAAAACAGGTAGCTTGTATATGGTGTGCTAGTTATTAGAATATTTACGGCGACACTTGTTTTTTTTTTTGTAGGTACAGTTTTTTTTGTTGTTAAATTAGTCATGTGGTGTTCTACAAGTCATTCTCGTGGGACCATTGTTTTTTTAATTAATTTATTAAGCACAGTAAATTTTCTGGTTAAGCTTAGCTCGAGATTGTCATAAATTATGCGAAATCCTAAATAACACAATCCAGTGAAATTATTCACCTTCTTTCTTGTTACACTGTACTTATATGCCATTAAAACAATGTTTTCAATTTTAATCGTGATTACTAAGAAGTCTTCATAGGCAATAGGATTAATAATGCAAGTAATCAAATCACCAACAATGTGTACAAAAATATATATTTCTGGCGAAGCACTTTTACTTATATGATTATGATGTAATAAGAGCACATGACCGTGCAAAGTGTTGCTTTATTTTTATGCTCAATCATTATAGAAAATTACCTTTTTTGTTATGTTTTTGAACACAAACACGTTCACTGTTCAACCACAATCAAATAGAAATTATTATTAAATATTTTAGTAGAATGTATAATGTACTGTACAGTGTACATGTACGGACACCAAGAACTAGAAAATAATTATTATATTTGAATAATTCTAACTTTTTGTTATTTGTACATATCTCGTTTTTTTTTTCTTTATATTTTATGTCGGAGATCAAAAACCTTTTTATGGGTTGGGGACTAGAAATAATTATGAATCGATTATGAACGTAATTGTAAGAATAAGAATTTTAATTTAACTAAATTTTTTTTAAAGGAGTTTTCAAAATATTGAATGCTAAGTGACAATACAAATAAAATAGAATAGACAAGAAAAACTACTCAGAAGAATAGAGTTTTAGAGTAGTTTTTCATGAAAATTTATACAAACATAATCATCATGCCCGGAGTTCCTTAGGGGAACAAAGGCAAACGTTGTCCCCAAACAATCGCCATCTGACACGATTTTTAGCCAAAGCCTTGATGTCTATTAGGTTTTAAGTTTCGGCATCTACACTTCGGCGCTACACGTTAACCCGATTTGTTAGTGCTGCACGAATCCTTTTTTTTGGCGCGATTTCTTCACCTCAACGCGATTATTTAAAAAGCTTTAATTAAAATTTACCACTAAAATTAGATTTAAATCTGATATGAAATTTTTTTACTCGATTTGTTTTATGCGACGATTTCATGGAACCGATAATCGTGTAAAAAAAGATGAGGTGTATATTAATTTCCGGTCTTCTAAGGATTTAACTGATCCAGTACCATTTCCTCTTATATATATAGGTCTTAAATTTACATATTTTGCACGTGCTGCTATTCATAATTTATATTATATATCATGACCCTTGAACATCTTGCACATTATTACTCGGTATGAACATAAAATGTTTTATGACTTTTGTTCAATTGGTAATATAAAAAAATGTCTGCATACATAGAATGCATGACGGTTTTAAACTCAAAACTAAATGTTTGCATTGAGAGCCTTGTTCAAATACTTAATCTACGTAGATATGTATGTACAAATATTATGTTTGTTTGTTCAAGTTTGAAGTGTAAGATCACAAAGTCAATTTTTGTTCATGTAGTACAGTATGCTTTGAAGAATTTCTTAAAGTAAATACTTTAGTTCCTATACAAAGAAATAAGTCCGGGAAACTTTCTATATATATACGACAACAATTTGGTTGTAATCGGAATATTGAAATAATCGATGGGATTGGTAAATATTAATAATTTTTATTTAAACATTAATGGCAAGCAAACACAGTGTGTCTTATCAATTTTTATTTAATTAAATTAAATTTAATTTTTTTTATTTTTAAATAATTCATAATTCAAAAAAAAAAATTCTGTGGGATTCAATTTGATGTGGAGTGTAGATAATACAATGGTCAAAACGTCAACTACATAAATGATGATGGATGTGTTTTCGCCATTGACATTGAACATTTACTTATTCGCTCGTCATCGTTTTTTTAATTTTATTTTCGGAAACCCAGGCACTCAATCATATTCTAGAAATTCGTACGATAGCGATCAAATTGCCCATAAAATTACAAATATAAAAATATGCTAATTATGTAAGCTAATTTTAATTAATAACCACATCCCATATCTTAAAAAAAAATTTATGAAAAATGAAAAAGAGAAAAAGCAACCATCTATGCGATGCCCGAAGGCTGACAAATTTAAATTTATGTAAGACAAAAAAAAAACAAAAACAAAACAACTCAACATTACCTGAAAAAAATTGCACGAAATCACGAAGTGTCATAAGTCAACGAAAATAGCAATTAATTATTTCACGGAACCCAATCTATAGGTACATAAATCTTCCGAAATTCTTTGCGATCAATGATCATAAAAATATTATACGCTCAGAGACGAGAGAGACCTTTCATTTAGCTAAATGAGCGTCCGTCCCGACCCACAATATTACAAATCAAAATTTATGTAATTTCAAGTGACGTTCGATTTATCCCGAAAATTAATTATCTGTCACTATAGAATAGACCTTTGTAATGGTTTATGTAAATGTAAATGATTACTGACAACTTGGCCAAAGACCACTGAATTGCTCATTGGAGTTGTCAAAATAAAAATGTCGATAGCACAAGCAATGTAAATGGCGGATGATAAAACAAAACGATCTGGTCTCAAATATAATGTTAGAGAACACAAAAAAATCTGTTCACAAGTTCTCACGCGAAGCCATATTTTTTTTAATTTTGGTTTTTTTTTTCTTCTTCTTTCGCTTTGTAGCTGTTTAAGTTTTTTATTCGCGTAGTTTTTTTTTGTTGCGTTTAACAGAATGAAATCATTTGGTTTAATTGTCTAGTTTAAATGTATAATTTTAAATATCATAAGTAGAAGTCATTGTGTGTATGATCGTATGAACGATCATTGTGTTAGTTCTGGCATAGCACACATAAAGAACTTTTTTTTTTTTTTTTTGACATTGAAAAAGTTTAATCAAGGTACTGTAGAATATATGCGGCAAATAATTAAGGTATGTAATGTAATCTTGGCAACAACAACAACAAAAAAACCTCATTGAAAAGGCATATCGCGTTGTCCTCATTTTTTAACTATCAATGGAACCAACGAAAATCAAATTAATTTTTGTAAGTAGGACAAAGAAAAACAGTTTTTCATGATTATTTAGTAGTGACTTAGTTGGTACCTACCTACCATATTGAAGAATTTGAATTTTTTATTTTGTTTTAAAATAAAGTTAATCGATTCGAAACACTGCTAAATACAAATTTTGAGAATAGTTTTTGAATTTGGGCATAAAACGATTCTTAGAGAAATGCCAAATTTACGTAGGGTTGGGGATTATTAATTATTTTTCCCTCTCTCATGCCCATTATGTATCTCTTGTCATTTTTTTTCTTAAAAACTTAAGCGATAGTTGCGATCGCCTGAATAGACGAGTAAAAGGTGGTTAGAATTTTTTTTTTATATTGACTTTTTTTAAAAAAAAAATTGGGCAGGATCAATTCCTAGTTTTTTAAAGAATTCCAGTGGTAATCACTACAAGAGTTTTACAGTAGGGTGGAGCGATGTACATAAATAAATGTTGTACATAAATGTTGTTTGATTTTAACAGAACCACTTTTTTATGGTGCCTTTTGAGTATTTTAAAGAATTGTAATTTTTTCATGCATCAATCACTTTTTCGATTTTTTGTCCTTTTTTTTATACTACTTACTTGATCGATTTTCTCTGATCGATTTACTCTGAATGAACTTTTTTTGTAAAATAGATTGGTGGTCCATCTCCCAAGCAATAGATTAGATTAAAAAATTATTAGAAATTCAATTTTCAAATATGAAGGTCATAATAGAATTTTTCATGTCACATCTAGACAATTATTCCGACAAAATTAAATTTAATTTACATTAACCGGAACAGAATAATAATAGGAAAAAAAATATCCAACACCAACCTTAAAATATTCATACTTGGTACCAAACAATTTAAAAACCTTACCGTATGCAATTCACTAACTAGAAAAGCTATACAAAAACTAAATAGCTATTCAAAAAAAAAAAACAAAAAAACTTTTGTGTTTCTAATCTAACCAAAAAAAAAAAAAAATGTTTCTAGAATAAATATCTAAGTATCGAAAAAGTAATTATAGTTTTTTTTTCTTCCTTTGCCTATTTTACCTCGCCGCTTTTTTATACGAAAATAGTAATTATTTTCGTTTGTATAGTAAATTTGACAACATAACGCGTGTTCCAATGTTTATACTACGATAGATAGATTCAAATCAAAGTACGGGCATGTTGTAGTTTATGTTTATGTTTATAGAAACATCGATTAGCTTCCATATTATACATAAAGTCCCATTACATTATTAAATTTTATGTGTATACGATGGTCTTGTATGTATGTATATGTGTTATTATCAGTTTGTTTGTGTTAATAAAAAAAATAATAATGGAGCTTTTTATTACCATGTTAAATTAGAAAATAGCGCACACCACCTACCAACCAACCAAAAAAAAAAAAGCCACCTACAATTTTTAGACGCAAAGGCAGGGCGCCAACATCTTCCTTTAAATTACCGTAACACCAAAAAAATTAGTATCGGAAATTGTGGAGATTTTCGACAAGTAAGATTTTATTGTAACAGGAAATTAATGTCGATGACCACCAATATGCATTAGGTGAACCCTTTTGCTATTTATGTGAATTAATAGTAAAACATAGTTAAATATAAATTACTTATACCTTCATATACATATGTATATCTATATATCAATACCATAATAAAGGTCATTGACATTAAAAGCTTGTGTAGGTATAGGTACCGACATAATTTTTACAACTTAGAATAGTTACAATTTTGAATAGATAGATATACATATAAATGAAAAAAATACCCTTAGTATATTTCGCGGTGTAGGTGGTGGAAAATCGCAATACATACAATTTGTATATAACTTTTATGCTTACAAATTGTAATTTTTGTTACGATTTAATTTTATGCAGGATACAAATTCACATTTAGTGATTGACTGACTGGCATTTTTACACGTGGCTGTAATTGTTTTGGACAAAAACTCAAAAATGTTTTGAATAAGTTGTGGTTGAATTATACAGAAAACTTGTTATCAATAATGTTACCAAGTATTAGAAAATTCCATTTAAAAACTTACTGGGGCCATATTTTTTCCCATAAGAAATTCAATTGGCGATTTTGGCTAACATAAATTTGAATTTATGTTGGTGCTTTTACTATAAATTTTATATGTAAATTTCAAAAATGTATAGTTAAAGCACCATTTTTTCAATAAAAATGATTCAAAAAATCTAAAACCAATACTTTTTCATAGAATTTCTTTTTTATTTTTCCAAAATAAATTTATCAAAATATTTTGAGTAAACTGAAAAGATAAATTTTTTGAACATTTCCAAAATCCGACATCTAACTACAAAATTTTTAAAAATCGATATCGTCGAAATAATGTTTTTGAGTAATATTTTGTCGATTTTAAATTTTTTAAAGATAATCCAAAAATTATTTACTTTTATTGACACTATTTATTAATTTTTATAATTCAAATTTATTTGTTAATTTAACGAAATTTTCTTTTTTTTTCAGGTAAGTCAAAATTTATTTTCAATTAACTATGGGTAAGTTTGTGAGTAAATCCAAAAAATTGACTAGATGGGTAGAACAGGTAGGCGAACTGCATATTATTTAACAAAAAAAAAAACTCAGATCTAATGCTATTTTTAAATATTTTAAAAATTATCTAAGTAATTTTACATGTTTTTCACTGCTGCATCTGATGTCATCTATACCTACACATTTTTCTTTTGAACGAAGTCAAAGTGATTAATTGATTGCACGATGACATAATTAAACAATGTCAAAATTATCCATTTAAGTAATTAGTTCACACATATTAGTACAATAAATATATCACGACATGTTTATTAATTTAAATTTTAACGTATTTTGTACAAAAAAAAAAACACAAAAAAAAACATTGTGTCAAAAATCCTAAAAATAACAAGAAACAATTAGCCTGTATGTATACACGATTTTTAACAATATAACCAATGCCGTAACTGACAACCAAAAAAATAAAAATACAAGACCTATTAAAAACCTATTATTATTATTTCAAGCATTAAAGTACTTCAACCAAAACAATACAAAGTTCAATTACATAATAGAGATCATGTTGGCAAATGATGTATATAAGTATAGGTACATAATATACTCGTATATACAATGTGTATGTAATATGTAAACCAGTATTTTATATACACAGATATTTTTTTTTTCTTAACAAAAATCTAATTATTAATTATGCTTACTCATGTTTCTCCTGAAAACAATTACCTTTAAGAAAATTATGATTATTTAGTTACACAAGAATTTTTTTTTTTTCATTTAATTTGTTGTCTTTGGCAAAAGTGTCAAAAATAATTGATTGATCTGACATACATATATATATATATATATGTATTTTTATATATACCGACATAAGTGCATAATTGTTTGAGTATTAGTCGATTCAGGAGTACCTGCTTCGCTCAAAAATTTCTTAGACAAAACTCTATTTTCAAAACTGTAAAATTCTATTTTAAATTACATTTTTTGCTATTCTTAAATAATTTTTGGAGACATATTTTCCTTCCACGATCCACACGCCTTAAAGAACTGTGAAAGTTTAACAATTTTTTGAAGAAAAAAAAACCCCCCTGCTGAAGTTTTGGTTTTATATTTTGAAATATCACCCGTCCCCCCCACATTTTGTGTTTTCTCTACGTTTCATGGAAAACTCGGAAACACGATAACTCAAAAATGCATTGAGATATGTAAATTTAACGAAATTTTGGATTTAAGATTTTTGAAGGGTCGCAAGAACTCTGGTATTGAAATTGGGCATCCATTCGACCCCCTTCCATACAATTATCCACATAAAAAAATGAAAAAAAAGTAATACGAAATCGAGATATTGAAAATTTTAGAATTAGTTTTTTTTTCTATTTAGAAATTGCAAAAAAAAAATTTATTGTTGAAATATTATAATAATTGCAAATTTGGCGAACAGTAGAATTCTTTAAAATCAAACCAGAAATTAAATGTCCATCACGCATGTCCGGATGTGCCATTTTTACAATTTAATTTATGTATGGCATGTCGTTATTTATTATTTTGTTTCATTTAAAATATGTAGATGACTTTTTGAATTAGTGTCTATCTGATTTATATAAAATTATTTAATTTTCCTCAATTTTTTTTTTTTTTTTTTTGTCAATTACATACATACCCAACAATTGATATACGAAGCATGCAATTTTAAATAAATATTTACTGTCAATGAAACTTTCAACAATTTGATCGTTATTTGAAATTGATACGTTAATCGTCACAAATTTCCCATTTTTAAATCGTCTAGCTCTAGAGAGGTAAAATAGATTTGTATTTAAACATTTTATAATTGTGACACAAAAACTTCCACTTCGTTTGGCATCTAATTTAAATAACATGGAACAAAATTACAAAATGAATAGATAGATTAGATAAATGTACACACGTATAAATACTTTCGTTTGTTTTGTTACTTTTGTTTAAATAAATAATATACAGAAAATTGTAAATTGCTTGTAATGCCAAGAAAACACGATTGCTCAAAATTGCAACATGCAAGATTTTAAAATTTATATCTACACACACACACACATACATATACATATAAAAGTGAAAAATTGAAAATATATTTAAAGAAAAAGAAAAAAAAAATTCCTCCCGATATCCATTGTTTTGCTAAAAGAATAGTGAAAGGAGATTGATGATGGTAATTTTACGTATTCAACGAATCGGTATTTTTGTTAGGCAAAATTACGTTAATACCTACGCTATTGATTTTATAAGATTATGATTAACTATTTATTATTTTGTGTATTTCCATTCTTAAAGTCTTCTTTTGTTTAACAATTTTCTCTGATTTAAGATTATAATAATGGTGCTCTCTGAATTGTATAATTTTTAATAACAATAACTTATTTTAAGAGATTATTTATCTCTTGAAGTTTTTTTTTTTTTCTCTCTCCCTAGGTTTCATTTTAACTATACATACTTTTATTTTTAAATATACGGTTACGGGCATGTCAATCTTTTAAGGATAAGGTATGCATTTATATGGTTTTGGGTATTCATATCTACCTTCGAATATAATCAGCGTAATTTCTTCAATTTTTGTTGAAATATTTTACTAATTTTAATCCTATTTTAAAAGTATGATTTTAATTCCAATGTTTTTTTTGCTATATTGATTTTTTTCGACTTTTTCTTTTTTTTAAATATCGAGAAAATCATGAAAATATGCAATTCTAAATTGGGTTTCTACGTTTCTACATGCCAAATTTTATATGCTAATTTTTCCACTAAATAATATAAAATTCGTAGAAAATAGCAATAAACTAATAAATCATAATAAAATAACTAAAAATAAGAAGAAAACAATAAAATGAAATCAGTTTTTGATTTATCTATTTATAAATATAAACAATTTTTAATACTTATGCCAAGAGTACACGGACTGTTTAAAAGCCGACAGTTAACTTTCGGTCTGACGTCATGAAAAAAATCGGCAAACGGCTGGCAAACGCAGATAGTCGACAGTTGCTCAAATGAAAAAATATTTGGTGAATTCACAAAATGTCACAACCGTAAAAAATTTGCAAGTACACGGACTGTCACTGGCCGGTTTGAACTGTCGCTTTTGGACTGGCAAAACGACTGACAAACCGACTGGCAGTGATTTGTCAGTGTCATAAGTTTGCCGATTAAACGGACTGTCGTCTTTGTGACGGGATTCTGACGATAAAATGACGTCAGACTGACAGTCAACTGTCGGTTTTAATTAACAGTCCGTGTACTCTTAGCATTAGTATTTTAAGTTGCAATTCTTAACATGTATACAAATACTAATACATAATTGATAGATAATAAATTATTATATATCTAATTATCTTATAAGTACATCTTTCTTGCAATAACTTGTTTACAACCACGATAATAACTTTACCATTTAGATAAGACCTTGTTTAAAATTGTACTAATAATTGCATGGAATTACTAATTTTGTCTATCGTCCAATAATGATACTCTCTGTACGTTTAAATTAAGGTGTGATGTTGTGCGGTATTAACATTTTTATATCGTACACTAAGCTGATAGATAATACCTTGAATTGTTTTTGTTTACATACAAAACGTCTTACCATCACACTGTTCCAATAATACCTATACTACAAATTAGATAACATTAAAAATGATTTTCTATTTGTGGGCCTCTGTGTAGGTAATACAGATTTTTGTTTTTAATAAATTTCTCGGTCAACCTATCAGCAGAAAAAAAAATTAAATCAATTTTAAGTGAAAAAGAGATCATTTCCTGCTACCTTAACGAAATTAATGTAACTGTAGATATAATATTGTGTTGAATGTTCTAGAAATAAAAGTACAATAACCAAAACCACACATTGCATTACAATAACATTAGGTAGATAATTGTTTTTTTTTTTTTTAAATTTATGTAGACCAAGAGCAATGCTTCATGAACAAATTATAGATTCAAATTGAAATTGTGTGCCATATAGCGAAACCACTATCAGAGCTTTATAATTATTTTGATCGAGTTTTTGATCGTTTGTTCATTTATGGAATATTATAGTAAATTGTATTATGAATGTAGGTAAAACAAATCAATTATAAACTTAAATTATAAAATTTTAATTAAATTATTATACCTACTGATTTACGATAATTTCCAATATTCTTAATCGTCTATGTAATTTTACTATTAAATGTAAATTTGCACGGTTTTTAATGTAATATATATATAGTGTTGAGGTAATGGTAATTTAAAGACCATTCATACGCATAGACCCATTGTAGAGAAAAGAGATCATCAGCAGAAGTGATGATGACATGACGATTTTGCTAAAAAAAAATTAAAATATTCACTGCTAAAAATATTCAACTCGGCTCAAATTGCACCTTTTGTCAGATATTTTGATTAATTTACAAGTTTTCCTATAATTTAATTATGGAAATACCGTATTAGACATGTTTACGATAAATGCTAAAATATGTCTCGCTAGTAGCTGACTTTTTTTTATCGAATGCTTGTATGCATGTATTTCTGTCGGTTTTGTTCTTTATTTATCTTATTCTATAAGTTTAAAGTTACGTTTTCGACAATAATTGATATTTAAATAATTAAAAATACTTTTCTCGGGATATAGGATAAGAAACACACTTAAAAGTTAAATGCAGAAATTAAAAATCACTCAGTAATATGTACATGTAGGGATACTAATTTTTTTCTGCAAGTATGTCGTTCATATTTTTATAGCTAAGTTTTAAAAAAAAAAATTTATAAAAATAGTAAAAACTTTTTATTAAGGCTTTTTTGATTAAATGATCATGATTACCGCCTACAAAGTATACAGATAACAATTAATCAACAATTTATTATATTAAAAATTACCTACTAGTTAGATATATAATAAAAATTCTATAAACTTTCATCACTGATTTAAGATCTTAGATCTTATAAACATTAAAATTAAATGCTATATAGAAAAAAAAATCATACTTCCCACTTTAATCAAAATGAATTGTAATTTATTTTCAACACAATGCAAGAAACAAATTGTTCAAAAAAAAAAAAAACAAAAAAAAAAAAAATTAAAATAGAGGTGTACTTCCTACAACAATAATTTTACTGAAAACACGAAAATGTTTTTCTTTGGAATTTTTGTTACATTGCCATATAACACTCATTACTCTGGCATTGTACCTTACAATTTATATATAAGTATATTTGTATATAAGATGTGCGCCTTTGATGAACTTTTGACATTTTATATATAGAAAGTTTTATTGTTATTGTTTAGTTTTTCTTCTTAACAATGCACAAAATTACAATAATAAGATCTGTACGTGTAACTTGAGAAGAAAAAAAAAATAACAACACCGTATAAAATACGCGCGCCACATTGAATATTAAATTAATCAAAAATTCACGATTAAAATGTTAAGATAAAATTAAAAAAAAAATGTTTATAAAGTGAACCATCATAATTTACAATGGAGCTGTTTTTTTTTCTAAATTTATTTATCTTTTAAATCAAAGATTTATGAGTTATGATATTCAATCTTAAAATACATATAAGAGGCGTATAATGTAATAGGATTAAAAATTCAATCAATTATTTTGCTTCTTTTAAATTGATCTATCTCGTAAGTACATACCTACTTCTTTTTGGTGTCACTTGTCCACTCAATTACTGACTGGCAGGCATATACAACATTGTAAAGAGAATGTTTTTAATATTATTCATTAAAAGCATACCTAACCTATACCTACTGTTATTACAACTAAACTAATTGTTTGGTTGGCTATTATGGCTTTATATGTATGTGTACTCTATTATGTGTTTATTTATCTCCTCAATCCTTATCTATTATTCATATTATTCAGTCTGTGGTCTAAAATTTTCCTAGTATATTTTTTAAAGATTTTTTTTTTTTAAACAAAAAATTATTTTTTTTTATCTCCCTCAATCCTTATCACAACACATTTTCGTCACTCGCATTTGTATGAATGGCCTAGAACTTTCATAGTACATCTGTTAAAGATGTTGTTTTTTTTTTAAACCAAAAATGATGTTTATTTTTCTTTTTCTCAACCCTTATCTCAATCTCTCATTCACAACTCATTTTCCTCACTCACATTTGTATGAATGACCTAGAACTCTCATAGTATATCTACTAAAGATTTTGTTTTTTTTTTAAACAAAAAATTATGTTTTTTTATGTGCATTTTTAAATTTATCAAATTTATAATCTAAATATATTTATATTGTTGTTGTTGTTCTTCTCCAATAAAACCCAATCGCATATAAATATTCATATAGGTATAGAATTAAGTCTGTATAAGTATACTTAAACCATAATAATGTTTGTTTTATACAAAACTGCTCGATTGAATCGAACATTGATATTTTCTTGAGTCTACATCTAGTTTTTTTTCAGAAAGTAGGAATTATTGTAAATGACCAACATTAGCGTGAAAGGTATCTTGTCGACAGTTTAATCTATATAATTAAATATTTAAATATTTAGACAATAATGAGACCATTTATACATGCACAGCATGAAATATTAACAAATTTGTTAAAGATTTATTAGTGCAGTTGTTTGTTTCTTAATAAAATACTTTATTTAGATTTGTTTTTTTTCTTTTCTTTTCTATATTTAAAAGACCGCACGAGATATTGTAATTTGTGGCAAGGTTTTATCCAAAAGGTACTATTAATCATTTTTCGAAGTATCATAAATAAACGATGATTTCTTTTGTTTGAAAATTTCTTTTATTATAGTTAACAAATCAAAATTTCAATGCTAATTTTTGGAGGTCAACAATCCCGATCAGATTGTAACGGATTTTTATTTAGTGTTGCAAAAAATATTTGAATTGGCATTTTAATACTATTTTTTTTTTTGTATTTAATCTATACTTAAATACGTAATAATATTTGCTTACAGTAAACTTCTGATATTGTGAACTATTTGTAATTAAAATTGTTTTTGTTATGTAAGTTCAAATTTCCGTAATGCATAAAGGTAATGTTTTCTGTGTCATAACAGAAAAAAACATATTAAACATTAGTCCACACACACACACATTTATATATAAAAACCGTTTAGTTGCATTTGTACATTTTTAAGATTATAGATCGCATTTGTACATTTTTAAGATTATAGATCGCATTTAAAGCTTTCTAAATAATCTTAATTAATAGTATTCAATAAATTTGGGATCACTAGATATGAATAAACATTTCTTTAATTAAATCAAATTAGATCATAGTCAGTTCACACTGAGAATATCCCGTCGTGATATCGTATGAATGATATTGCATTCATTTTGTGTTTGATTTTAATACCACAAATGTAAGGTATCGTAACTTGCATTAAAAGATTGTTACCATATGTAAAAGTATTTTTAATCGTATTAAAAAAAAAGAAGTTTTTTTTTTATCGTATCAATGTGTGGAGTTACTTTATTTTACAACATCTGGCCATAAAATACCATGCGACGATTTCAATATATGCATTACGTTCCATAATAATCGTCTTAAAACCGCATGATATTCATTTGTCCTGATAAAAAGAGGCTTTTTAAAGACGATTACGTTCTTCAACGTATATACGAGAATGTCTTAAAAAGAGAATAAAACATCACTGTGTATATGGAACGCAAATAAGATACAGATTTAGAATTTATATGTAACTATTTCAATTATGTGAACTAAAAAAGAGTTAATTTTATCTTAGTGTAAGTTTTTCTCTTACATAGGTTTTTTTTTTTTTTTTTAATTCTCAACAAATACGATGTTCCATTGAGTGCATTGCTCTTCTAAACTATCAAGTAATATGTTTCTTTGTGGTTTATAACACATTCGTATAATCGTTGCACGTCTATCTATAAATATTTTATATTTAAAAAAGAAAAAAAAAATGCATTTTAGTTGCAACAACACATACATACATGCACGATTGCACGTCTGTATAACCTAATATTAATATAGCAAGTTTTTCTATACGCTCTTAAACATTGAGATCGACCGCCATTTTCAGGAACATTAAATTAAATTTTTAGAAAATATTTCAACAAATAGCTTAACTATCTATAGTTCTCTTTTTGTACAACCAGAAATAAACTCTTAAATTAGGTAAGCAAATATTTGAAATTGCTTAAATTATATAAAATTAAAGCTCACAATATGGAGAATATATTTTTACGGACTCACGTCACTTCATTTTTAAGGTTTAACATATTTTCTTTAATTATAAAAAATTACTATTTGAAACCTAATAAAATTTAGGTGTCCATTAGAGTGGTTCATTTTTTAAATTTCAATTTTATCAAATTGAAAGGGGGAGTACATTTTTTGTCTTTTTTTATCACGAAAAACATTTGTTCCACGACTTTTTGATTTTTGTCCATCTTCAACTTCATCTGCTCCAAAGCTTCTTAACTTATGCTAAGTGATTTTTTTTAGAATTTCTTAAAAAAAAATGTTAAAAATCAAAAAGTCGTGAAACAAATGTTTTTCGTGATAAAAAAAGACAAAAAATGTGTCCTCTTAGAATTTGATAGAATAAAAATTTTAGAAACCAATATCTTGGTAATGGTCCACCCTAATAATAAGTTGAATGACTCATTTTAATGTAACTTTTTCAGATCTACAACTTTTTCTTACAACAATTTTCCCTAAAATGTAAAATAAAGGCGCGAAACTAGTTTATATAAAAAAGAAATGAGAATTGCATAGTTTTAGGGGCTCTTGAAACAGATGAAGACGAACGAAAATCAAAAAGTCGTAGAACAAATGTTTTTCGTGATAGAAAAATACAAAAAACGTGCCTTATTAGAAATTTCTTACATCAAGCGAACCAACATTTGAAAAAAAAACCCAACTCAAGAGATCCTAGGAAAAAGTCAAATATCTTGGTAACGCTTCACCCTACCAATAAGTTTTATAAATCATTTTTTATGTAGTTTTTTCAGATCTACAACTTTTTTTAATAAAGTTTTTCTCTAAAATGTAAAATAAAGGCAAGAGACTACTTTATATGAGAAAAACTAAAAATTGCATAAACCTAGGGGCTCTTGAGGCAGATGAAGACGACCGAAAATCAAAAAGTCGTAAATCAAATGTTTTTTGCCATAAGAAAAGACAAAAAATGTGCCCCCTTTTAATTTCGAAATCTTGAAAAACAAAAACCCAAAACATCAAGTGAACCACTCTAGTGTCCATATATCCGTGGTGATAGATTTTCAAAAAGTATCAATGAAAATCTTGTTTTATTATATTTTTTTATTACATTTATATAATTTTGCACAACATTCAACATTTACTGTTGCCATAACAATTTTCTCTTCATCAGTGGCACCAGACTGTAACTGTGAACATATAGTTGAGTCATTTATGTATGGCTTCTTTGAAAACCATTTAATTTCTATTTTTTTTTTACCATAAATCTAAATGATATCCTTGTGATTTTCTTCTAATAATGTTTTATCACAAAATTATAGATCTAGACAATTTTCTAATGTTTTATTTAAAAGTAGCTGTCGAGATGTTTATATTGATTTACTATATTAATGTAAATTAATTACATGTTATGCTCAAAGTTCAACTCAGTAGGAAATGATGAAGAATCTCTATATTAATAATCCTAACATGATACAGAAACTTTGTACAATAATGTACGTAAAGTAACAAACAAACCAAAAAACATATATCTAGTTCAGAGTTGTATCGTTTAAAAACTAAGGCATACACCGAACATACCGATATTCACTTACGTATATATTTCAATTATGATCAGTATCAGATATTTCAGTTTCTGATCAAGACTTTGAGTTTGCTGCAAACGATCTAGTTAAAAGTTTCTCAATGAGTTTTTAATGTATTTTTCAGTGGCAAATAAATAGTTAATAATAATGATAATGCGAATTTTCAATTTAATTGTAAAATGTCAGTAACTATTTATTTAAACAACTAAGCAACAAGTACCTACAAAGTGCAAATATAAATTTGCAATAGAAATTATGATCGTTCAAATTCAATTATTTAATATTAAGATGAAAGTTGAGACCGCGACCAACAATTTAACGTTTGGCTGTCGTATATATTCTAATTCAATTGTTGGTAATGTATGTAATGCATTGTATGTAGTAGATGTGTGATGTGGGTACATAATCTTAATATAAATGGCGGCATATTCCCATATAATATGAAATTGTAAAAGGTTTTCTTATCACTGTCACGGAAATGGTGTCTGGACATTTGTATATACAGTAGAAAGTCATTAATCCGGACTAATTGGAGCTATTAACGGTTCGGATTTAAACAAATTACCTAAAAAATGAGTAAAGCTACGAGCACAATGCATCGCGCCGTTCCGTTCCGCTCCGTTCTGTTCTGCTCAAATTTAGCATCTAGTCACAATGAAACCGTTCTGTTCCGATAATATCAAAATAATAAAAACAAAAAAATGTCAAAACAGCGTGTTATAAATTATATTTACCATCAGTATTGTATTTGGTGCTTAATTCGGACCTTAATTCGGACCTTTATTCATCTTTGAGTCCATATACATCTTATCGTGCTTGTTATAGAGGCACATATTTTTTCTTACATCCTCAATAAAATCCTCAATATTTTCCATTATGTCTCACTAAACAGTTTTAAATGGTACCGCTAAACAGTTTTGACAGTCAAATTGAGGTTATGTGTTCCATTTCATTCCGTAAAATTTTAATTTTTGCACATATCTCGCCGTTCCGTTGCGATCATTGTGACATAGCTACCGTCAAGCCTATGCATTTGCATGCTATGTTGACATTTTTAATATTTAAGAACGGGGCGGAACGGAACGAAACGGCACGGCGTATTGTGCCCGTAGTTTAAATGAATAGTTAAAACAACCTGTACTGTACAGTGTACAATAACAAAAAAAATATTTATTCAATTCTTGAAGAAATGCAAATGGTAAATTTTGTGTAGAACACGCACTCTCACAAAAACAATAGAAGCGCGATAAATGTGGGTTTTTTGCCTTTTTCTTTATTCATTTTTTTAAAATGCCTGTCTGGATAAAGCGACGTCCGGTTTAATGGGGTCCGGGTTAACGAGGTTCTACTGTAATGCGTATTTATTCATTTGACTGCTAAAATCGTTCTGATTGACTTTATTATTTACGCAATATATAAGAAAGTTGTTTTCTTCATCAGTGGTGCTAGACCAAATTATGCAGTAAATGAGCATAATTAATTAGTGTTCTATGTATTTTTTTTTCTACAAAAAATTAATAATCCCAATTTTGTTTGAAATTTATTTATTTATAATTTGTAAAAAATTCTTCCCTTCATTTAAATTAACCTTAAATACTTAAATGGTGCTGTCTATTTTTTTTTTACTTAAAATTTAAATAATTGATGAATTTATAAAACGCAACATTTTTTTTTTTTAAGATTTTACGTAACTCATTAGAAATTTATCAATCAGTAAGGTGCTGCTTAATTTAATAATGACAAAATTATTCAATTTAAAAATGAAATTCTTTGTTTTTTATTGTATTTTCTTTAAGTAAAGTGTGTAATCAACTGATCAATTTTGTTGTGTTGTCTCAATTATGATTTTTTTTTAAATACCTAGCATTTTCTTACATATACATAATTATGCATGTACGTAGGTACGTAGTTACTTTCCAGATAAATTTGAACCATAACTTTCGGTGTTCAATTATTAAAATTCGAATAGGTAATCATTACACTTTTAGGGTTACATAACAAAAAGAAAAGAAAAAAAAAAAAGAAAGAAAAATAAGGTTTACTTATAATGATTTGGAAAAAAAGTTTTTGAAAAATAAATTGGAGTAATAAATCATAGAAAGCTATGTATGTATATCAAAAAGTATGGTTATAGCTACATATATCTACCATTTAAAGAAGACAGGTGGTAATAAATCACGTGCATTTTATATAAGTTTTGCTTTATATGTAAGATTTTCGAGAATAAATGAATTTCGTTAATCCATATAATATATTGGCCATTGTTTTGAGTTTTCCAGGTTCATTTTTTTATTATTCTTTTTTACTCAATTAGCTTATGTGATTTTTGGCTGTAATTGATGGCAATATTTTTTGTAGGCATTAATTTATATTTCGGCTTTTCTCTTTAGTTTTTTTGTTTTTTTTTTTTTTTGTTTATTATTTTGCGAGAATTTTGATTCACGCCTTTCATATAATTGCAGTTTTATTATTTGAAGTGATCAACATTTGGGAGATTTGTATTGGCTTCTTTTTTTTAACTTTGGGCCCTATACCCTATAGAGCGACTATTTCTCCCTTAAGGGTTATTCTTGCCATAAAATGCAGAATGCAGAAAATTAGATATACCACACTGAATAGTTCCAATGTACACTTCCGGTTTTTGGTTCCATTTCCGATTTCTATATACACTAGGCGTCCAAAAAGATGAATGCCAAAAAACATGAATTTCCAAAAAAATGAGAACATTTCGTTTCGTATATAAATTCCAAAAACATGAACAGTCTCCGCTCGAAAACATGAACAATTTTATATTATTCACCGTTTGCAGTATTTCACATATGTTATGTTGCCCTGATTCACATACATACATACATACACGGTCATGAAATTATTCATTAAACTTAAATCCGAGGATTACCCTGATCAATTTATTTGTATCCAGTGGCGGCTGGTGAGAATTATTGATTATACTGATATCATCGTGAGACTATTTTATAGTGCATTATCATATTTTTTAAAGTTAACCCTTTAAAGATACCGTTCGAACCCTTAAGAGTTAACGTTTTCTAAAAATAACAAAAATTACGAAAACATTTATTTGTGAAATTTTTGAAATTTTTTTTTTTTGTTAACTCTTTCATGTTAACCTTAAAGGGTTGACTTTTTCCGAAAATGTTATTTGGCAAAAAATGCTATAAATTTAAAATTATGCAAAAATACAAAGTTTCAAAAACACATCATTAAAAATTAAGAAAGTTCAAAATTGTGTCACTTTTTTAAAAAACCGGCGAAAAAAACGGTCAAAATGTTCGTTGAATTATTTTCAAAAATAGTTCGACGAGTTTTCGGATATAATAATTTTCAGCCGCCACTGAACGTATCGAAAATGGACTCACTGAAAGATTATACGCTCAATGAGGATTATCATTGACCTCTCTTAAATCGTATTGTCTTACTGTAAACTACAAAATATCAATAACAAACGACTACTTATTGATTTTAGAAACCTCATTGTATTATACTCTTTTTTTTCGATTGCATTTATTATGCATACATGAAATATATGTGTCTGCTTTGTTTTTACAAAATCTTACAATATCATGAAGAAGCAAACCAATTACCTTTTTGGTTTGACATATTTAGGTTAGTTTAACTTGCATGAAACATAATTTTCTCCCAATTTAAAAGAAATTTTTTTTAATTTTTTTTTTTAATTTAAACAGCTGCGTTATGGTTTTTTCAGTGTTTATTTAATTTAATGATGTTAAAATTAATTTTTTTTTCTCATATTTATGTATATTAATGGGTGGTACAGAAAGTACCTACATAAATATTAAATATACAATAAACATAACGGTTGGCATATCAGAAGAAAGTTTTTTTTTTTTTTTTTTAGTTCAACGTAAGGTTTAAATTGTAGGGTTTGGGTGTAATTACTCAACAACAAAAAATATTGTTTTATATGAATTATAGTCTTACCTCTTAAGTATATTAAAGTTGGCAGCTTCCTATTACTTTTTAATTAAACAACTAATATATTATATGAATGTATGTGGGGTACTTGTTGCTGTTGGCAAAATTGTACCAGTATTGTAATTAAAAAATAAAAAAAAAAAAAAAAACACGTTATCTTGTAGTATATGGTTAAATAAAATATTTTAAGATAATTGTAGATGATGGGAGTCTTAAGAAGTATAAATAAATTGGTCTGTAGGAATATAATCAATCTAAACACACCTTAAAAATTACATTTCTTTATAGATGGGCGTCCTTTTTATATTAAGCCATTAAATGAATCCTTTTATTAAAGTTTTTTTGTTTTTTTTTTTATTTTTCAATTTGTTGTTGCATTATATTGTCGACATTTTGAAAATTAAACGAAATTAAGTACATAAAGCCTACACATCTTGTTAATAATAAGAGTACTCAGATTACTTTGGCTTAGGCATATTCAAACCCAATACAGAGGTAATACGGTGTAAATTTTCCTTTAACGCAGTATTTTTTTTTTTTATTATTAATGTTCAGCGCCTGCGCGTTATTTTAAAAATGCCATTAGCACTCATTTAAAAAATCAACTCAATTTTTGACAACGCGGTTTTTTTTGTAGGAATCTATCGAATGCAGCAGGCCTTATTTGTACCTTCTATTAAAAAAAATGTACCTACCTATGTAAGTTCTTTTTTCGATCATTTAAATTTAGGAAGAACCTTAATATCCTTTTGTTATTTTTTTATAATTAATTGGGTTGTATTTTTTCAAGTACATTACATATTAGATATTAGTACTTTTTATGTACCCGGGTAATGAGGAATTAAATATAAATACTAAGTAAAAAAATTCTTACAAGTAGTAGGTACTTTTTTTCTGTACAAATACAAGTCTTACTTGTCTACTGGTCCACCTCTCCTATATATATTTCTATAAATTCGATAAAAAACAAATTTTCTTGCGACTACACACAACGCTTCTGATTTACGTTAATTAATACTAACTCGAAACCATCTCGCCTTTTTAAATGCACAAAAAAACAAAAAAAAAAAAAACACTACACACAACATGGTTTGGTATACATTTTGTTATTCAAATGAGTAAGTGTATCGTGCAAATAAAAATTTACTTAATTGAACTATGTACAATCGTACATTGCATACATATACGGTTGCGCTGCCCACTTATTCAATAATATTTCATTAATTTACATTGATTGTATAATTTTCGATTAACTTAATGTAAAGTAACATAATTTTAAATTGATATTTTTTTTATTTTGTAATTTTTTTGATGAGTATAAAATATTAGAAATAATTATTTGTTTGAATAACCGATTAGTTTATGTACATTTTCGTATAATGTTTAAATGCTAAATGAAGATAAATATGTAGATGTCCCATTATATTTATTTACATTTCTTATACTATAATTTAAAAAACAAATACTGAGAAAGCTTCATTAAGACAAAAAAACATATGTAAAATGATGGTAAATCAGTTCAACTATCACCTGTCGCCACTGATGAAACAAAAATGTCCGTAATAGTCTCGTAAATAGTGTTAAGATTG
This sequence comes from Platyura marginata, assembly GCA_026745375.1. Classification (NCBI taxonomy): domain Eukaryota; kingdom Metazoa; phylum Arthropoda; class Insecta; order Diptera; family Keroplatidae; genus Platyura; species Platyura marginata. The sequence goes on along the minus strand of JANSTT010017661.1, from coordinate 5,249 downwards.
TTTTATATATTGTATTTGCACTATCAGTGTAATGCCGCATCAATACAGTAGTTTTTCGTTTTCATCCGTGGTTCCAAACCATTGTAAAGCAATAGCTCAAAGTTATTTCATCAACTCTATATTTCAAAATTAATAAGACATTGTGTTCACTCAATTATTTTAATTACACTGGAGATCAAAAGTATTCGTACAAATTAACATTATTTCTTATGTGGGCATTTTTACACAATACTCTTAATCACCACTGTACATATATATTTTTAATGCAAAATGAACAGTAATTTCGTAATTTTTCGTAGAATAAAATAAACAATGAATAGAAACAAGTATAATGTAGGCTGGTACAAAATTTAGATAAATATTACTTACCCATGTAAGTACATTAATTTAAAATATTGCAAAATCATTTCATAGAAGAATTACCAAAAAAAAAAAAAAAACGTTTTTGCTTTATTATTCATAGAATTAAAAGAATAAAATAGCAAAAGTTCAACAACATTTGTAAATATAAATTATTTTAAAAAATACAATGCAAATTTTCTAGGAACTAAATAGTAATTTGTCATAATATTTTTATTGTGTAAGTAGCACACCTTGACTATATTTCCATGTAAATGGCATCATAATTTAATATTGCAATGCTTAAATTGGAAATTTGTTTCACACGAAACATATATCTGGTCATGTATTATTAATATAATTTTATTATACCAAAAATGTAAACGTTTAAATCAACCATCATACCTTACTTGGTATACTTGACTTGTGGATGCTATTAATTTATTATCATTTCAACTATTATACCATTACAGAAATATTATTATTAAATTTTCTTTCTATATACACATCTATACAGTGCCCATATTATATATAGCAGGGGTGGGCAGACTTTTGCTAATGAAGATCGATCTAACCTGAAAAATACAATGCAAGATCGACTAAAAGTGTACATAAAATTTTTCGCAATATGAGAAAATGCCGACCCACATAGATATAGGTGGAGCGAAAATACGCGGTCAATTGCAAAGCAATAGCTCTTAAACAGGGATATTTTTCTTCATGGAGCCAAAGACCAATAACTATTTTCAGAAGCTCTTCCTTTTGTGAAATTATCTGAATTAAGCGCTATATTTTCATTTTCTATTTTTGATGAATCAATATAAAAAAAAGTAGCTATTTTTGAAGATATTCCTTCAACATCCTTATTTCCGAAAGGGAATGACATAAATAACAGAATTGGATCAAATTTTTTTGATATCTAGAAAAAGATGTTCATCAAATAATATTATATTAACATTTAGCTTTTCTTTAATTCCTTCTAAAGTTGGAAAGTTTTTTTTAAATCCTTTGCTGACAACCGAAATTTTTTCCCAACTGAATTTGCGAATTTATAATTTTAAGAAAAAGCACGCTGCATAAATCGTTTTCAAATAAATGAACAAATAGGTACATAAAACTGATTTTTATATTTATACACGGCTATCGAGCAAAAAGCATCAAAAGATCGACCGATCGATCGCGATCATCTGTTTGGCCACCCCTGATATATAGTATATGGTCATAGATATTAAGTACCTATGGACCTTGTACATAATCTTGTATTAGATATCTCATAAATTTGTCCTTTTGCCGATTTGACCAATATCTAGATGGTCTGATCGCTCGCACACTCTCAACAATGTCAATAAATTATTGAAATAATGTTCACTCTACTCTATTGGTTACAATCATTTTTGTTTCGATGTTAACCATAAATCTCATTTAAAATCCATGCGAAATCCATTAGATAAATAATATTTTCGTAATAAATTTGTAATAAATAAAATGGCGGCACAATTTCACGCTCAAATGAATTATTGAATTAAATAATTTTATACCAAATACGAAATATCGCATATACATAAGTAGACAAATGTAATAAAGAATTTCCCCCCCATAAATGGCAATTAATTAATTTTCATAATTTTTTTGTTTTTTTTTGTATTTACAGGATTTATATCGTGAAATCGTTTCCCAAGCAAGAGTTGTTGGTGCCTGTATTCGGGCATCGGAAAATTTGACGAAAAGTGCGGCAACCAATGCCACCGACACCAATGAAACTGCTGCTGTAGCCACCGCAGGAGGAGATATACGAAAAATCGATAATAATTTAAAAGCGCTCGAAAGGCGATATCACTTATTGTATTTGAAAGCAATCGAAATTCAGTGTATGCTGGAAGGATTGCTGGGACGAAAGGATTCACCAGTAAGTATAATTATTTTGATTATTTTGATATGATATGGCAAAAAAAATTTCACATTTTTTATTTATGACAAAATGTTAGAAATTTTCAAAATACAGTGGAACCTTATTAATTTAGACAAGCATTTTTAAAAAAAATGTAATAATAACGAAAAAAGGCAAAAAATCCGATTAAAAAGATAAATTGAAGGTGTGAAACTCGTGCAAACTCCACATTTATCGTGCTTCTATTGTTTTTAATTATTGTGATTTAAATTGTTAAGTTATACAGTGCAGGTTGTTTTAATTATTCCTTTACTCATTTTTTAGTTAACTTGTTTTAATCCGGACAACCAAGAGTCCCAATTAGTCCGAAATAATGATGTTTTATTGTAAATGTATAATTAAAAATTCTATTTTGAAGCGAAATTTTTGAATGTAAATGTTCATTGGCAATAGAAAGATAAATATTGAGGGTAGCAAAAAATTAAAAAAAAATTGCATTTTTCAAAAATTTAAAATCAAAATTTTTGGACATTTTTAATAGTTGTGGTAAGGGTGAGAGAAGGGTGGGGGAAGTGTTGAAAAGGGTGGGGGGAAAATCGGGGAAGAGTGAGGAAAAGATGGAGATCGTTGCGAAAAGGTTTGAATAATGAAAGGAATGGTAGTTTTTAGTGTGGAAGCCCCGTAGGTTTACTTAGCAGCCTTTTTTCTAAGCATTTACTTATAAGCGATTTTTTCATTCTTCTAATTTTAAATTTGCCGCTTAAACTTTATCTAGGCACATTAAAAATTGAATATAAGTTCATAATGAATTTTTTGTTGGGCGCTTTTATTGGCGGTACTTATGTGTTGCGTAAAAAAAGGATTCGGTATAAGTAGATAGATTTTTCCAGCTATTTTTAAAAAAATAAAAAATTCAAAATACCTTTTATGGTTTTTTTTTGCTTAAAATAAATATTTTTCGAAATTTTAAAAATTTCATGAATGAATAAATTTTTCAATTGAAAATATTTTTTCTTAAATCTCTTCTTCGATAAATGATTGAAAATATGGTTGCAAGATGAATCATTGCCTATTGAGTATATAATATATCGTTAAACTGAGTTTTTTTTCTCTTTCTTCAATCGTATGGCATAAAACCCATTAAAATCAATTTTAATTGAAGGGTCATTCCATAGATAGAGATTCTAAACGATAAACACTATAAATATCCGATGACAGAATTCATTAATGTTTACAGCCATAATAATATCTCATATATCAAAATTAGTTTTAATTTTAATTAAACAAAAATTTGATAAAATAAAAAAAAAAAACAAAAAACACCCGTTACATATCGATAATTGTTAATAATTTAATTTTTTTTTTTTTAATTTTATGTTTCGCCTACAGTGTTGTTAAGATATTTATTTAAAAAACTATAAAACAGCAAGTTATTAGCATAAATGTCGCTGCATCAAAGACTTATATAGGTAATCCTCTAAATTCTACTTAATGCTGGAGGCATTCAAAAACCCACCTAAAACACTTACGATACCCATAAGTATATGAATTAATTTTGGTAAAACAGAAATTAGAAAATCTCAATAATTTATTTTCGGTTATTTTTATGTTTTGTTTTTTGTTGTTGTTTTTGTTGTTATTGTAATCATTAAAATAAGCGCATGCAGTTAAAATGAAAGTTATAGATAAAAATGCATCTCTATATACGAAGAAAAGCATCAAAATAAGTTAAGTATATTTACACAATCATTAAGAAAAGAAAACTAAATACATTTCTAAATAAAACTTATCAACAATTCGAATCGCCACTGTGAAGAAAATCTAATCGCATTGCGTCGAAACAAAAAAAAGAAAGAAAAAAAAAGGAAAAAACTGTTAAGTGTTGAAGCCTATTTGTGGGTATAGAAAATGAGAGAAATTTATTCCTGATTAAATTTAGATAAAATTGCTATGCAGTCATTAAGTGCATTGCAGACGTAATTCTTTAATCTATTTTAGATAATGTGAGGATGCGCACACAACAAGCATTCGTTAACAATATTTATCCGTCCGCTGCTGGATTGTGTATGGATTTACGTAGAAATGTTAAAATATGGAAATTTATTCTAAATTTAATTACCTTCCTTCAATTAATGGTGCATTCCACGTTTTTTCAATAAATTTTGGAAATTCGGTGAAAACATTAAAATAGGCGAAAGAAGTATGAGTTGAATCTAACGGATATATATATATATATAAGACCAAGTGCCAATATTTAAAACAAAATGTTAACCTATTTATGGTGTCTAATTAGTGTTTCTTTTACGCTTTTACTCTTACGCTAAAAAATATTAATAATAAATAAGTTTTAATGAACTCTGTTTAAAAAAAGTCAAAGAAATTTAATTTGTGATTGATTTTTTAAAAAAAGGGAAAATTTAGATATTTAACCTCGGAAGAAAGGAAAGTGGTATTGAAAATGTACGGACATCGGAAATGGGAAAAAAATCAGAGAAATCACCTTATTTTTTAGTAAATCAACTACCTCGATCTTTAAAATAATAAATGGAAGGAAGAGTTATGCCGCTACCACGATCGGGGTGCCCAAGAATAACGTCCAATCAAAGGATTCAAATCTTATCATCTTCAAATCCATCTTTATCGGCTCCAAAAATAATGGCCAAGCTAAAAAATCAATATGGAACGATAAAACTTCATCAATACGACGCTACGCTAAACTTAACACCTTCCATGACTATATTTTAGTCGATTCATCGATTCGTCCGTCCACAAGATATATATATATATATACAGTGGCTCACTTTAATATTCGGACATGACATTTATTATATTTATTTATTTAAAAAAAACGCTCCAATCAAAATTTTTTGTTTTGTTTTATTAAAAATATATTGCTTAAAGTTTTATATTTATAAATAAGTAAACAAAATGAAAAATTTCATTGTCATTTTAAACAAAAATAATAAATTAAACAATTCAGTACAAAAAATAAGGTCACTTTAATATTCGGACACAAGTACTA
>JANSTT010017660.1:0-16279 GCA_026745375.1 Platyura marginata | reverse complement strand
TTTTAAAAGAACTTTATTATATTCATACTTGACCATATGTTGTGATGTCCAACATTCGCGTAATCATTTATTTATGTACTTTAAGTAGAATTACGAATAAATAGAAATATGGCCTTCTTACATTGTTGTTTTGGCGCTTAAAAAATAATTAAACTGTGTAAATATATCACAATGTGAAATTTTGATATCCTTGATGCAACTTCTTTAGTTTATGTTTCAGATGGCCATATATGTAACTCATTTTTTCTAATATTTCATATTGTTTTTTATTTTATTTTATTTTAAGGCATAAAAGTATTATCTGTCAAGCAAATAAAACCCTTTGGCTCTAAGATTAATAATTAATTTTTAATGAAATTTTGATATTAGAAAAATAAGCAAAAAGGTGTTAAAAATTTTCATTTGATTTTCATTTGAACAACTTTTGAACACCTGATCAACTTTTGAAAAAATGGTTAAAATTCGAAATTCTTTTTTTTCAAGTCCGATTTTGGAAAAATTAATTTATGGCCAAAAAATTGCTTTTTTAACTAATTATCTATAACACGGGACAATTAATTACTCGCACCTATACTAAACCTACATATAAATAACATTACACATACACACAAAACTACCTCATAGCTACATTGTTATGGTTATTGAATACTGCCATATTTATTATTTATATGTTGGCTATGTGGTAACCCATCCATCGTTCGTTGAATCTTGAAATCTTTTTCCATTTTTCCCCATAAAAATGACGTAAGTTTTTTCTAAATGGTGGTATCAATATTTCTGAAAAGCCGCCTACTAAACTTCCTGAAATAAGATATTAAAAATAATAAGACAATTACAAATAGTACATTCTGTTGAATATTTTCCGACTGGCAATTATACCAAAAACATCAAAGCTCGCCCTTCTGACCTAATTCTAATAAACAAAAACGGTATGATGTCAAACTTTAAATTGTTACTTATTTGTTTTAACAAAATTTACAATCGTATAAATCATATTCGCATTCGTTAAACATTTTATGGAATGACATCTCTAAATTCCGCTAGAGATAATTAACGAAACATAAACTTCAACGGAATGACTATAACCATCATGGAAAAAGGACGTTGTGCTATTATTAAATACCAGTGCCTGTGCCTATGTAGGCTTGGGTGTCATAAATAAAACATTTTTGGTACAAAACTGTTTACAACCGTTTCCGACTTTATAAAACAAAATGTAAATCAACATGTTTCAGTTGCCCATTCCATACGATGCCATACCATACCGTACCATATAATCGTGGAACTTTTCGAAAATGTCTTTTACTTATTCAGGACCAATGCTTGCGGAACATCAAAACTGTAATTTGTTTCAAATAAACCATAATTACAGTTGCCGAAAGTAAAATGAAGTTATTCACTATACAACGTTTCAATTCTATAATATTTTTATTGTGCGGCTCCTGTCTCTGAATATAATCCGCGGTAATATGCAGTTGAGTATAATTACCTATACAAAAGTTTTATGGCACCAAAAAATAAATGATGATTAATGGATACAAAGCGGAAAAGTTTTTCGTTGAGTTGCTAATCGAAATATAATTTTCTGGGCACGATGGATGCAAGCGAAATTTTGTTGGGAGAATTTTTTTTTCGGGATAAATTTTAAAGTAGAAAATGGATTTTTCTTTTTTTCATCATTTAACATTATCTGTATTTTTTTTTTTTTTTGTAAAAAAATGCCAATTTTATATAATGCAGAAGAATATCCTTTTGCGAATTGCATCATAATCAAAATTACCTAGAAAAGCTTAAATAAAAAATGAAAATACTTGCCGCCGGCATATGTCATGGCTAAATGAGTAAATAAAAATAAATCTCAAATAAGATCCTTTCATTTGAACAAACATTCATATCCCTCGGTCCATATAGTCAAAGATGTCAGCACTATCATCAGCAAGATGGAAGGCACTTTGGACTTTTTTGAAAATCTCTATAGCCAGATTGGCGAATTTTTTAATTAGAAGATTTCTTTGTCACGCTTAGTGAACATCGTCTTGTTGAACTCTAGCGAAGTATTAGCAGTGGCGATGCGTGGAATTTTGGGCCAAATCAACTCAGTGTTATATAAAAATAAAACTTTAGTCATTATTTTTTCAAAAAAATGTTCGATGAACTCCAAAAACGACCGAGGTCTTACTCTACTCAATGACCTGTCCACATTAAAGCTTCTTAGCCGGAATATTGATCATGTACGGGACGGACATAAAAAATTTCGACTTAAAATTTCACGACAAAAACGATTAATATTAAGGGACGTTACAAACTCATTACCAAAGTTATAATACCCTTTGATGGTACGCTCTTATGAGTGTAAAAGGACTATAAGAAAATCGCTGTATTGTATATGTTGGATTTTCAACTTTTTTTTGTTAGGTTCCCCCTCATTCTACAATATTTAGGTTTTTCAGCGAATATTGATAAATAAAAAGGTCGAAAAGGCAATTCTGCATTTATACTTATAAGTAACATTGCCCATACCTACTATACACAGATTTGTTTTTTTGTTTTTGTCATACACTAAAAATTTATTACAGAGAAAAGCATTTAAAACTATATTTAGATTATATAGGTAGGATATGTGTCCCTGTACAAAAAAATGAGAAAATGTCAAACATACAAAATACATGAAATCTCTAAGGATGAAAGCTTTCAGATGATTTATTTGACTATTTCACCATATTTGTTCGATCAAAAACTGGAATACCTATATCAACAGAACAAGAAAAAAAAAAAAAAACTTTCTCGTCACATTTAAATATAGTGAAACAAACTCTCGTTGGCTGGGATAAAATGAAACGCTCCTGGGACTATACGTATATCGAAATAATAAAAACGTTTTTTTATATTATCTTATACCAGGCGAAGGTTGTGTAGCATATGAATTTGTGAACAAAAAAAAAAAAAACAAAAAAAAATCAAAAAAAAAAATTTATTCCCACAACGAAAAATAGAGAAAAATTCATAAAATTTTCAATTATTTGTTTCAGTTTTTCTTTCCTTTCTTTTTTGAAATGCGTGTTCCTGTTGTTTCACAAATAGGTATAGACATAGAAATAGCTATATGGTACCTATACATAGAGGAAAAAAAAATGAGCATAAAAAACACAGATCTAAATTGATTGTCATGTAAGTGAATAAAATGGAAATCCCCCAATTGTTTACCTATTTACTTTGATATTTGTTGCGAACGACATACAAGAGCTTTTAAATCAAGCACTGCGGAAACTCCAGTATAAATGAAATATACTGTAACAGCATTCCCGTGTTTTTGAGAATGCTTGCCTGAAGGATTACTACTGAGGTGTGCACATCAAATAAAATAGAAAATTTATTTCATCATAGTAGCTACCTACATACATATGCTTACATACCTCCATACATACATACAATATATATGTATGTGTGTATATGTATATATATTCTCTTTTCATACTTGTGAAACGTCATTTTATTATTCGTGCTCACTTTGAGGCGTGTAATTTGTAACAGGAACTACAACTTCAAAGCTATGTACTGGCTGCCAACTTGAAAATAATCCATTTCAAGTGATTCTTAAATTTATATAGAATTTTAAGAAACTATTTGAAGTAGGTACTTCAATTTTGTATGTATATCTACACTTATCGTTATACCACCGGAAGCACCTACATTGCAAATATGCATAAGAAAAACTATACAAATACAAATACATATAATAAAATTCCTCAAGATATCGAGTTTAAAATTCCAGACACATTACTCTATGTTGGGTTCATTCCCATATACGCTTTCACATACATAGCTTAATTTTTTGGATTTATGTAAAGCCTGTTTTTCATGGTAAATCAAAATCAACTGAATTTGTGTTGTAATCAAGATGAACTGGAAGTTGTAGTAGGTCTAAATTGTAAGTAAATTACTCTCCAGCGAATATTCGTCATCATTATTATGGGAATTTGTCGTTCCGCTAATGGTTGTTTTTAAGGTGGGATCCGAACCACTGCTTCTCAGGTCACAAACACCGTGCAGACAAGTAAATGACAAAATTGAACATTTTTGTTTCAAGAGTATTCTGTTAAGACCCGTGTTATGTTGTTCAAACGTAAATATAATTGAATATCCATCTCTAGTACCAATTATCTAGGACTCAGTTGTTATATCATAAAATTTGATAAAAGTCAGGATTTTATTGACAGTATGAATTATGGCAGTGGTGGCTGTAACGAATCAATGATTCAAATATTATGGGACTATTTTTCAAAAAATGTCGATAAAAAAAAAATGCAAAAAAAATTTCCGCAAACATTCTGACCATTTTTTCTTAACTTTTTAAATATTAAAGATGTGGTTTTGAAACTTTTTATTTTTATATTATTTTTAATATGTAGCATTTTGTGTCAAACAAAATATTTGGAAAAAGTTAAATTTTTAAGGCTAAATGTGTCACTTTTTAAAAAAAATCACCAAAAAAACTGTCATTTTCGATGAACACTCAAATTGGCTGTCATTTTCTTTCATCAAATTGACCTAAGTCCTAATAATTGATCGTTAATCATTAATTTTTTTAAATCGCCTAAAACAACAGCTCTTTTCTTCCTAATCCTTAAAAAATTCATTTCAATTCATTCAATTTCTAATAAAATAGATTAGTTAAAGTTACACACTCTATTTTGTAGATGGCAGTGCTATGTAAAGCTCCAAGGATGAGATCCGAATGCGAATATTTTGGTTTTTTCCTCTCTACCTTCAATGTACTATCAAAATTGTGAGAATTTTTTTTTTATTAAATTTGGATCTACAATATCTCAAAATAGATTTGAGTTACAAAAAAACTTCTGTTAAATAAAAAATTCTAAATTTAATAGAGAATAAAACATATATATATCACTTATTTTGTATCTCCTTTTTTGTGGGAGTTATAGTGATTTTTATGATAGGACTATAAATAAGTAATCTAAAAAACGACAAATTGAACATAAAATGAAATGGTTTGGAATTTTATCCCATACCATCTCCATTTACATACACCCCCGTATAAATGTAGTATAATTATTAGAAAATCTTTTCCAAATCCAATCCTGTTAAGTGTTACCCCCTACGCCCAAATAAATACATTCAATAAGAAGCGATTATTATCAAAAACATTTTCCCAAAAAGCTTGATTTCTTACTTTACATTTTACAACCATGACATTATTTTGTAGAGAATATTGTGTTGAAAGTAATAATTCTCCAGCAGTTCATTAAATCCACATTGATGTATGTCTAATATATTCAGAAAATTCGCGAAAACAATTTAGGAAGCGTAGTTGAATAATTACATTAGCTTTACTTGAAAATATTCAACATAACTCAAACTTTTAAAATAATGGAATGCCTTTTGTGCGACACACTAGAGCCATCCCCTAAACCAAAAAAAAATGTTCTCATACCAATTTTCAATGCAGGACGACAAAAATGAAAATGAAAACGAAACGTAGAACGAAAACGAGAACGAGAACGAGAATGAGAACGAGAAGTGTATTTTATCTTCTGCCTTAAATTAAATAACAAGCAAATGTATCCAAATTTATGTGCTAATGGAGAGACGAAAATAAAAATGATAAATATCCTCGCTTGTAGGGCAGAGATAAAACGTTAAGCCTCAATATTATAGCAAGTCAATAACAAAGGAACATTAAGGAAAATTTATTATTGATTTGTTCAGTTAGGCGGAAAATTAAAAGAAAATACGATGATTGGAAAAGTGGATGAGCAAGAGTAGAAACAATAACACCAGCACCACACCATTAACAAATGGTGTATGGAAGTCGTTTCGAATTTTTATTTTTATTTTTTTTTTCTTCCTTCTTTCGTTCATTTTCTATGCCTTTCAATGAGACTATAAACATTCATAAAGTAGTCATTAATCGTACTAATCCTACAAATATTTATGTGTTCCTGAAGTTAGAGGCATTTGTCTTATTGGAATTAAATAGAGACTATTAGTGTCATCGTCGTGTAACGGCATTACATCACATTTATTATTGATTTCGCGTTGTTCAATATTCATTACCTTAGGATATAAATTGTGTGTTATCCAATCTAATGTCTGACTAATTTTGTTTTGTTTGTTTGACGGAAGGCTATTATTATACAAAAAGGATATTCGTGATGCTACCGAATCACGCTATTTTTGTTTTTGTTTTTTTTTTTTTTTTTCGATTGTTTTGTATTTATATATAGGTAAACATACAATTGTAGGTACGCTTTTAATCTTTGGGATGTTAGAAAAAGTCACACGCAGTGTCTATATAAGTAATCAATAAGAGATAAAATCTCATCGTAAAATAAATTTTTTATGAGATTCTAGGTATATCAAATTACTGAAATAGTTTTGTCCAAGTATTAACCAAACCATATAAGTCTACCAGACATTGTATTATGTTGTTTTTGTATCTAATGTAGGATTGCAGATATTTATATATAAAATTCGATCTACCTACCCCACTAAAAAGTAGCAAATGGTTCAATATAAAAAATAAAATAAATTCCAGTTTCATAGAGGTAGGGCGTCAACTGACAATGCACCCCTTCCTATTATACACATTTAAAAATAATTGGCCAACTTTATTCCAGAAATTAATTGTTTTAATTACTTTTGATTCCATTTATCCTAATACGATATTTAATTATGTTCATTCTAAGCATTGCACTAGTATAAGAAGACAACTAATGTCTATGCTCAATTCACATTGCCAGCAGCGAATTGCAAAAATTATTCGCCAATCAGCACCATATCAACCCTTATAGGGGCCTCGGTATAAAATTACTATAAAATGACAATTTTCTCACATTTCTTATATGAATTATTTTTTTTATTTTTGAAAATTTGTCCCCCTCCCTTTAAAAAATAACTTCACTTAAATCAAACCATTTTGGAAGCCTCGTCGATTAATTTGTAGTTTTTTTTACCAATTTGAAAATATTCGTTGTAAAATCTGGAAGAAAATACATGAAAATGCATTTAATTGTTGTGCCACTGTTAAGGAAGTTTATTTTCTTCATCATCATCAGGCTTTTATCGTTCCACGAAGGAGCATAGGCCATCCACAAATAGCCGCCATCGCGTTCTGTTCGTTACCAAAGCTTTCACCTCCATCCATTCCTTTCCTTCTTCACAAGCTTCGGCGATTACGGTGCGGTGCCACGTTTGTCTGGGTCGTTCTCTATTGCGAGCACCTTGGGGATTCCACTCCAGCGCTTCACGTGGAATGTCATCCCTAGGTTTTCGAAGTGTATATCTGATGCAGTTCCATTTTCTTTGATGAATCTGACCATGCATCTTCATCACCCTACCCTGTCTGACCACCTCACACTCACTATACGCCGTAATGACCTGTTCACGAAGACCTGGAGTTTTGGTGTTATGATCCTTGTTACTTTCCAGGTCTCGCAACCGTATAGTAGAATCGGCAGACAGTTATTTCCGAAAATCCTCAATTTTAGGTTTCTGGAGATTTGTAGAGCATTCCAGACATTTCTTAGTATTCCAAATGCGTTTCTAGTTTTCTGGATTCTGCTCAACACATCAGATTCTGCTCCTCCCTCTCTTCTTATTAGACTACTTATTTTATAAATATTCTTTCATCTACTGCGTACGTAGTTAAAGACAATTACAGGAATGTATGTTAAATACCAAAGATTATTTGAAAATATATCGATTTTAGACTATAGAAAATATTCAACGACATTATACACAAAAATTTGTCTTTCCTTTTTCTTTTTTTGATTACTAGAAATACTTTTGGTAACAAGAAAAAAATAAGAAAAAAAAAAAAAAAAAAAAGAAAAGTAGAAGATAATATCAAACTCAAATGGATTTTTGGGTACAGCCATTAAAGGAAATACGCAAAAGATATTTATCAGGTAAATTCTCATATTGGCAACTATAGCTCTAACTGTCTGGTGTGTTCTTAACCATATTTACGATTGTTGGGAAAACCTAATTTCGGTCAAATATATGAGTGGGTAGTAAAACGTATAAGATCCTAATTTATAGATAGACACAAGTACATCCTTTTGTTTCCGACTTCTGGTAATGTTGTATAAAACAACGATTTATAAGCAGACCAAATCTGGAAAATATATTTTATTTCATACGTTATATACCTACATATTATGTACATATATATACAACTATACTGTATGTATGTATCTATTGTATTGTATGTACAATGTTGAGCTAAAAATAAAATCAACTACCTTAATATAGTTAATATTAGGCGCACTCATATTACAATAATTATTATGCATGAGAGGCAATTTATTAGAATTTCAAATTAACGATGGATATTTTATGTATGCTAGATTATGTATGTATGTATGTTTGAAAAGCATTTAATTTCAAGAATCCTCGATGCAGTCATCATAAATGCACTCTTAAGTTGATTACATTCAACCCTTTTCATTTCAAAGGCACGTCATCTCGAGAATATGGAAGATATGTATGTTCTCACTTCCACAATAAAAGTGTACTCAAGCAAATGGAAATGCTTGACAATGCCAGAATCTAATGTATGGGAATAAGTAGTATGTTGTACAGCTCTACGTGGCATATGTTCTTCATTTATTATGTAATAGACACAAAGCAGTGTACCCAATATTGTTCACTGTATGGTGTGTGGTACGATACGATACGTCAGGGATATTAATTGGAAAATTTTCTTCCGTTATATAAACTTATGTAGTATTACGTACAGTAAGCGCAATTTTTTGGCTCATTTTAATAATAATATACGCGTTTTTCGTTTCATCTCATATATGAAATCCATCCTCTCCGAGAAACCTTCTGGTGTTTTTTAATGATGATCAGAAAATGTCTCTCAGTTCAATATATCGCAGCTTGGCCGCTTTCAGAAATTTACTGCCAACTATCTTCCGTTTCGCTCGTGCAATCCAACTGCTCTAGAAAGGAAAGCATAATTTTTTCAAAAATTAAAAACAATTTTTTTCAATAAAATAAAAGAAAATATAGAAGATAAAAAGAAAAATAAAATAAATAAAAATATGTTAATTTAAAACAAAATTATATAATAAAAATGAAATTAGGAGAAGTCTGTAAAATTCAATTTTCTGCATATTAATTGGTTTGACTTTGTATAAATACAAAATGTTTTGTTAAGATTTTCCTAATTTTTCCTTAAATTGTCGATACAAAATTCTTAAAAATTCATATCTGGTAAATTAATTAACCATTGTTTAGGAAACGGTTTCTTTTCAATTAGCTCAAATATGTATCAGAAACAAAAAAAATATTTGGCTGCGACCGTCCATCGATATGGTCAGATATTTTGATTGAGAATACCTTCAAAAACGTAATGTGAGTTAAAGATTTTTTTTAAAAAAAAAAAACGACTGGATTAGAGCTTAGGCTCGACACTACTATGCTGACAACAACTGAGGATGTCGTACGAATTCAACACGATGTATAGATGTCAGGGTTTAAGTTGGCATTTATGGTAGGTGCTGTCATTAATTGTATATAATTGGTTGGCCGAAATATATCGTGTCTAAATTGGTCTAATATTAAATAGAACACAGACACCTTTTTGCGGATAATATACCCTAAAACTAACATGATTACCTACATAAAATCAGTATTAGCATTGGAAAGTTTAAATTTGATTGTGAAACTTTAGTTATGATGGGGGAGAGGGTGTTGAATTATGTGTGATATACGTCAATCATCTATAAAATTTTGATAACTTAAGTCGTTGGCATATTATCATTTGTGCGTGTACAATAATATGAAAAGGGTGACGGTGGAGTTGTAATGCACTTTCTACAAATAACTTATTTATGTAGTGTAGGCATACAATGTACAAATAATGTATGTATATTCTCAGAGGGGTTGATAATTAATACCTTACAAAACCAACAAACAATTAGTTCTGTTTGATACCATCTAACTATAATATAAAGTTTAGGAGTTGAGTTTACCTCCATATATAGTTTAATTGAGGTGTGTGGTAATACCATGTTTTCCCTTGATTGATAAAGGGCGCATATTGTACATTTTATGCGCAATCAATCACAGACACGATTATTATTTATTTACCACATTATCACCAACATAATAATTAAACATTCAAGGAAATAGGATATGGGTTTAATGTTATTTAAATTATTTGTCAGTAGTTGAGTGATTGATACAAGTGGAATGGGAGGGAGGTGCGTTTACAAAATAGATGAGTTGAGGTTGAGATTAGTTTAATGGTTAAACTTGGCGAAACAGATTTCTTGTGGACAGTTTGGTTTCTGTACCTTTTCTCTGTTAGAAGTTTTGGTAAATAATGCAAAATATGTCGGTAAATATTAGATTTGGGTATACGTCGTAACTATACTATACCTATTTCTTGTCTTTCCATTAAATATCGATTACAATGGCAGTTTAATGTTGCTTTTTTGGTTGGATTGTACAGTATATATATATACATATTAAAATAGAAAATTTAGGTATATATATAGATTTTACTTTAAGTTAAGTTCACCTTTAATATTCTACCTATCGATAGGTAATACTCAAAATTAGTGATTTAAAAATAAAATTTTAACAACATTTTAATTCAAATTCAAGGGAAACAAATTCATATCTCGTAAAACATCGTTCAGTGTTGAGATTCTGGTCGCGATCTATCTCGACATCGATAAACTGGCCAGTGCTGCCGTTTCAGGTTTTCGGTAACGTAACAATTTCTTGTAATCGTAGTTTCAGTTAAAAAGGATAAAAAAAAAACAAAAACGCCCGAAGCTAGAAAACTTTTGATAGATCGAAAGTATGTTTAAAAACATCATGTCCTTTAAAGATTTAAAAAAAAATGAGGAATTCGAATTTATCCTTAAAATTACCCACAAATTAAATTATATTATGTAGTTTCGTATTTATTATGAATTTTCCAAACTGAAACTTAATTTTTCTATCGAAATGCAGGAGAGAGGTACCTGATTTTACACGAAATATATTCGCATTGTAACGCTACTGGAAGAAGAAGAAGATATTCGGAATAGAGAAAAAATTAACAAAAATTATAGCGAATTAAAAATTGAAGAGTCCCCTAGTGATCCAGAAGATTCCAGGGCCTACTGTTATATATGACAAACGCTATACTTCTTCGTTAAATTACTGTTTTTATTTTGTCTATCAATGTACTGCCTCAGCGTGTATTAGTGTATTACCTCCTATACACGCTAATTGTCCGCTAAATATAAGAGGTTCAAATTTCAATTTTTAACAATTGAAAAAAAAAATTATATTCTTGGAATGTAATGAAATACGTTTTTTTTTCTTCGAAAAATCGGTGTAAGAATAAGGCAGTAGGTTTAAAAAACAAATGTTGGGTATTTTAAACAAGGGATAATTACTCGTGCAACTCCTGAGACATTCGAATAAAATGGGGACACAATTTTTACGCCTTCGTATTTATAAATTATATTATAATTCATAATTAAATTTGTTTTTTATGTTGATACTTCTAACTTTGAAGGATGACTTTAAAGAGTTTTGAAAGACAAACACAAATTTCATTGATGAATGAATACTGATCATTAAAGAAAAAAGTTTTAAAAGTTAAAAGCTTGAAATTTTCCAATTGTTACTCCCTTAGTATAAATATTGGGTGGTAAAATTTCTTTCTTTTTCTTTTTTTTTTAATTTTAAAACATGCATCACAAATTGCTTTCTAAATAATTGATATTAATATGAACTTTCGATGTTGAAATTAGCATATTTCTGCACTCCCTTTAAAAACCAAAGTTCAAAATCTATCTAATACATTACCGCAAACGAGCTTTTAATTATCTGTATCAGGACACCATTTAAATGAGATTAAACTTCCCCAATTACACAAATTATATACAAAATTTTATATCCTTACTATATATATATAGAGAAGAGTCTGATTTTGTGTTCAAAACGTTTTACCGTGATATCGACCGATAATATTCATTGCTATGCGGAAAGTAATTCCTTGCATTCAATTTATTCTAGAATAGTGGGTAAGGAGGAACGGGCGGAGAGGATTTAAATGCAATTAAAATGTGTTCCAAGTTGAAATGGACTTCAATTTCAATTCAAGTAAACAAACAAGCAGCAATGTAGAAATAAATTAATTTCAGATATTTATAGTTGCCTGGATGAAAGTCTCCTTCTCTCTCTCTCTCTCTCGGATATAGATAGAGTAAACTGATTTTCATGTACATTCGGATTTACAGTATAGTGCTTAGGTTCCTAATTGCTTCTGTGTGCAATTACCAAGGTGAATATTTCAAAGTCTCTCGTCGATTTTATTATTTTGTTTCTATTTTATGTAAATGCAAACTGTTTTGTCTCTATATACAAATACATCCATCGTTTCACTTCAATGACTTTGTTATTTGATTATTAAAATAATGTTGGGTGATTTGTGTCGAATTTAAATCGAGCGAACTCTTTGAATAGTTTGTGGTGCTGCATTTAAAATCTTCATAAAGAATTTACTTTGTAGAAAGCATAAGATTGAACGAACATAAACGATTTACATATGAGAATTAAAGCAATCAAGGCGAATGAAAATTTCGTTTTTTTTATAAATATTTTTGTACAATTTCTTGGGAAAATGCCAGATACTTGTTTATCTTTCATGAAATTGCAAATATTCCAGTTAAATTTATCAGAATGACGTTCGATTTTGATACGGTACATGCAGCGCCATCTCTGAGTTGAAAGACCTGCTGCTTATATGCCACTTATATATTATATATTTTTGAATAAGACATTTTTTTCGCCATTTTCATGTGGCGTCTTAAAATTAATTTTTTTTTTGCATTTTTAACGCATAATAAAAATGTCTAATTCGAAAAAATATAAAATTAAGTATCAGGAGTTTATAGCAGGTAACTCAATCCATAAATGGCACTGCAAGTACCATCTATTAAATATGTATAGTTATATTCATACGTAATTTATAAAATGAATTTCAATTACTATGAACTGGAATAAAAAAATAAAAAATAGATGTACTTTTAAGGGAATTTCATGAGATTTCAGAATATAAAACAAAATGTAAATTGTAAAGAGATTAAACAAAAATCATCCTAAAATACCATAATTTATCTTTAAAAAAAGTTGTTAGTTAGTCAAATTCTGTTAAATTATTGCAAAAATATTAGAATCTATAATGTAAAAAATTTCATTGAATTTTACGCTAATTGAATGATGGTAACATTAAATGTACTAATTTCACAATTGTCAGTAGTAAGTCTAAAATGCTAAAATTTGTTATGCCTTTAAAATAGCATATTTTTACTAGGTTCAAACTATTCTTGAAAAAAATTAAAACTACATTTAAAGCAGTAAAATATTTACATTGGTGTGTTTTCACTTATACTAGACTGGCGCATACAAAAAATGTCTATTCATTAGCGTCAAGCAATTTCTGCTTAAAATCAGTAAAAGAATGAACTCGGATAACAATTGACTTTTACTACTGTCATCAGTAAAAAACGTACCTATGGACCTAAAAAGTGGTCTATGCTGGAGTCAAAATTTATTCGAATAAACTACCAAAACAAGTACGATTCCATCTTTCTTCATACAAATTTGAACAGGTCTAATGCACAAGTTTTTATGCACATAAGAAAATAATGTTATAAAATAATGTAATTAAAATTCACAACCGCACCGCATCTCATTGTGCATGTGCAATGTGCATGACTATGATAGAACATTGTCTTTTAACGAAAAATGATTTTATATTTTGTATACAAATTTTTTTTTTAATTTTAATATTTCTGTTCATGATGAGATCAGCCATTTGTTCCGTAAATGTTTTTAAAATATACGAAACTTTATGAATATACAATTATACATATATACACAAAAAATATTATGGGGTTTCAAGTGTTTTGAGAAGGATATAAAACAAAAGAAATTAAAATCTCACAGTGTAATTTTTGTTTTTGTCGACTTTTTATGTTTTCCCCATCAGCAAACTTTTATCCCGCAAAAAGCTCTGTTTTTAGCTCACTTTTGTTGTATTATACGGACACAGAATGATAGCCCAGATTGTGTAGCAGCACTGACTAACATACTAACATACATACATGCATACATAAGCCAAATAAAAACAATATAATGTAATTTCTCTGGCATTCGAAAGTTAGAACTTGAGTGCAAATATATATATATATATATATATATATATATATATGAGAATATGAAAGAAAATCACATATGTTTTGTAAAGCTTAAACTTAGTATATTGTATGGCTTTGTGCCGCAATTTAACTTTTTCTACACTTGGAAAATTAATGCGATTCTACTAGAAAGTATAAGGCAAATAAATACTTTTACTGTGGAACGAATTCTGAAAATATATTTGTAGTGGCTTATTCTTAATATAAGTACATACTAGAAAAAATGGCAGTAAATTAAAATAAGGTAGATACAAATGCTCCTTCAAAATAATGAGTTTGAATTTTCGTTTAAGCCGGTCACTATATATGTAGTAAGAATATATTTGTTTAAACCATTTTCTTGAGATAGTTGAAGGTTGTGTTTAAGAGCAAAGGAATATTAGAAGGAAAGTCGACGCAAACAATTACAGATAACGGGTAATTTAAACGTAAGTTCAGTACGATGAATATTTTAAGTGCGAATGATTATTTGAATACGCTATCAATAGGTATTTGTGGTAATTTTTAGCCAATTTTAATAGTTTTTAGTTTAATCGTTGGGAGTTAACTGATTTGAGTCTACAAATACAAATGTTTACTCTAAAATTCCACTCTAAAATGATGAAAATGTATGTGACTCCGTTATCGAGCAAATTTACGCTTCGTGCCTGACAAACATATACGTATCGTACCGTATTTAATATTCCCTTAAATGAAATAACTAACAAAACAGATCGTTATAAAAGTTTTATATCGAATTGCATTGTCATGATGAGATTTTGGACCAGTTAATTTTAAGATAAATAATTTTCAGTTAATGATTTTATTTATTGTTCTGTTTAGAAAATTTCAAAACATGTTGGGAATTTTCATTTTCTATTCAACAACGAAGTAATGATACATTTTATTAACAGTTCCTATTAAATTAATTATAAAGATGCCCCTCCTCCTGTTATTAAAATCTCTCTTGGCTATATAAAATCCTCATCTTCTTGAAAAAATTTTCTATATGCGTCTAATCCATCGCATGAGATAAGCCAGGCAATTAGAATTGAGTAATTGTATAGATGTGATGGACCCTTACATATTACATACATATATGTAGATATTAGTACCTGTTTACTATCTGTATAGTAGGAAAGACTGTGGATACTTAGTTATAAGATGAAAGGGACGGTTTGAATTGAATTGCTGGCAAACCAAATAGAGAAAAAATTACCAAAAAATAAATTATCAGGGAAGGTGATTACCGATATTGAGCACTAGGGTAAAAATCATTGTAAATTTTAGCACGAAACGCATAATTTATTTACATTTAAGTACATATATGGTCATCATCTACTAATACATCTTGAAAATGTTTCTTAGATTTGTTGTTAAGTACAACATTACAATATCCATAATAATAATAACTATTTTATTATTGCCGTTAGTGAAATATTTACGTGTGATATTTACGTAAGTTTATATCAAAGAAAACTAATTATTGGTAAATTTACTACATGGTAGAATTTTTTAAATCAATCAATTTTTTGATCTCACCTTTTTGTAAATTGGTACGAAACTTTCACGATATGTAGTTTTGGTAAAAAAATAAAATATATCAGAAGAAAAAAAATTTTTGAACCCTTGTTTGTAGAGGTATTTTGTAGGTCTACATATGTACAATAAATAAATATTGAGTAAATTAAATTTTTTAAAAACTCTCGAAATTATATCAAATAACGGCAGTTCTTAAACATTTTTTGATCTATCAAGGAAATCTTATTTTTTTTATATTATTTGTCATATTTATTTGTTCTTTATATGTGCATTAAGAAATCAAATCAAGATAAAGTAATTAAGAAGTCACAAAAAATATATTTGATCATTTATTAAAGAACTTTAAAGTAACAAAGGTGTTCATTGTGCATTAATTATTTGAGATACATAGGTACATAACCAACACGTGTGTATATTAATTTCTGGTGTGAAATATTTAATTTTAGTTAAATTTCTATTTTATTCAATTATAAATTATCCATATCTCTGAATATAGCAAATGTCGAATATGCAGTGTGACAGAT